>PVJX010041435.1:0-14659 GCA_004027295.1 Dolichotis patagonum
CACACACACTCCAGAACATTCTACATTTGCCTCACAATCTGTTCTAAAAAGTTCCACAATAGCTTTATGGTCTGCTCTATAATGTTCTACAGTAGCCTCCCAGTTTCCTCTAGAACAGTCCATAGCAACCTCACAGACCTCTCTAGCACATTCTGAGGTGTTCTAGCCTTGCAGTTGCCTCCAGAGAATTCTATGACAGCTTCACAGTCACCTCCAGAATGTTCTGGAACACATTCATAGTCTTCTCCAGAATATTCTAGAAGTCTCAACATCCCCTCTGCTTCTCAGAACCCATGGCTGCCAGCCCCAGGAGTCCAGCCTCTTCAGAAGTTCCCAGGAAAGGACCTGTACCTCAACATTCCTCTGAAGTGGAGACTCTTGCTGACTATTAGGATCCCAGAGAACACTTTGCTGGTCCTTAGTGGCCCCACGCTCTGTTCTTATCTCCTGTCCTACCACCTGTCTGCCTATGGAGCTGAGCCTCGTGTGACTGATCCTAAAGGGAGCTTTCCTCCACATGGTGAGGCCTGGAAAAGGGGAGAAGACGCACCGAACACACGAGACCCCTGTAAGAGTAGGTGTCAGCCTACAGGGAAGAGGGCAGGGAGAGGGAGACAGGCCAAATAGCAGAGAACTCAGGGCAAGCACAGCACTGGTAAGGATGCTGCCTGATGACTGCCACCATTTGTTCTTTGTGTTTTGTAATGAATAGCACACGTGTGGTATAACAAATAGCACACACGTGGTGGCTTAGCACTGCACCCATTCACTCTGGTATGGTTTCTGGGTCAGAGTCCAGGTGGCTTGGGCAGGCTCTCTGCTCACAAGGCCAAAACCAGGACAGGAGGACTAGGCTTGATCCAGAGGCTCCTGGGGGAATCTCCTTTCAGGACCACTCTGTGTACTGGAAGAATCAGTTTCTTGGAGTTGTAGGCCTGATGTCACTTATCACTTGCTGGCTGGAGCAGGGGTCTCTCTCTGCTCCTCAAAGTCACCCCATTCCTCCTGTGTCCCCTCCATGTTCAGACCAACGTAGGCTAAGGTGTCCATGTGGGAGGGTCCTCATGGTTCAGATTCTCTGACTTCTGCCAGCTGGAAAAGCTCTCTGCTTGTGAGGCTCCCCCATGAAAAGTTTTGGCCCACTCAAATCATCTCCTTACTTTATATGGTGATCAAATACACACGACCTAAAGTTTCCATCAAACCCATGTTTAAGCGCACAGTTCAGGGGCATTAAGCACATTCACATTGTTGTAGAGCCACCACCACCATCCACCTCCAAAACTTTCTCTTTTCCTTCAAATCCTACAATGCTTCCTAGAGGCTATCCTATGAGTGGAATCCTACAGGCTTTGTCCTTCTGTTGGCTGGCTTGTTTTATTTGCATCATGGCCTCCAGAGCCATCCAAATTGTAGCACATGTCAGAACTTCTAAAAGAGAAATCTGAGATTTACAGTGGTCTCATAGTCACTTGTTCCAAGAGCTTAAGGCTGGACATGGAAGAGGCGGGAAGTGAGAAATCCTATCTCCTATCGCACTGTCTCTGGGCAGTCAGACCAGTTCAATGATTAACCATCTAGTTGTCTCTCAGTGTTTGCATAATTTCTGCAAACTCCTAAGGGCTGGGGATACCATGTTGGCCCAGCCTAAGCTGAGGTCCCAGGGAAAATGACAAGAGCTTCCACAGATGTAAGCTGTGCTTCCTCCAGACCAACCAAGGGGTAGGGCAGGCTCCCAAACTAAGAACTATCATATGATGGGCAGCCACAAAGTGACAAAGGCCCACCATGCCCCCCTAGTTCTCCTGCGACACATACAACCTTCCTCCACACTTGACACTTCCCAAAGAAAGCTCCTATGTCCTATAAAGCCCTCTGCAGCCAACCATGCCTAGGACTTGTGCCAAGAAGATGATGTCCTGGGACTCAGGTGACAGATGTTCCTCCTCTGGTTCCATTTGTATCATCTCACCATTCTGCAAACTATAGAATGATGGTTAAGGAAGCACAAATGATACATCCCACATGCTACAATGGTGGGAAGAGAAAAAAGAAAAGGAAGTGAGATAAATTTACACAGCATAGTTAAAACAGAAATTCCAACAGATGCCACACTGAGGATGCTCATCTTTGTGGTTGTCACCATGCCATAGCTGCATTCATAGCCTGTCTCCTCCACATGTGCTCCATGTTCCCCAATTCTGCCTTCTTCCAAAACATATCGCCAATTAGGTGGGGTGAGGACAGACCCTGGGGCCACCTAGGCCCACTCATGTTAAGCAGCAGCCTCCCTATGTCCTCTCATTAGAGTCACCATCACCAAGCAACCTGCATGTTCTTTTAACCCATGACAAAGAAGCTCAGAATGGTCAGGTGCATCCCTCGCTCCCAGCACCACGATAAGATCATTTTGTTCTCCAGTAGAAACCTTCCTTTGTTGGCTACTATGATCTCCAACTCAGGAAAGCAGGATCTACCAGGGCCAAGAAGCAAAATGTTTGAGAATGGTTCATTGGCTGTAGTCCTAAGGGTTGTTGGCCCAGTTTCACCCTTCAGGCTCCCATCCTGTGGGCTCCAGTTTGAGAAATGGCACCATTCTCTGGCTACGGGTAAGGCTGTATTGGTAAGAAAACCCTGCAATCTTGCAGTGGCATCTCCCACTGTGGTCCTAAATGATGCTTGATGAACCAGCCCAGTGTCCCACAGAGTGGCCTCATTTGAGTAACAGGATAAATGTCAACCCCATTGAAATTCATGACACTTCCCCTGGTCTTCAGATGTCAAGCCAGTTCCTTGACCAAAGACAGTGATAGGTGGTGCTATGGCTTGTGTGTGGCTTCCTGTGCTGGAGTTTAATCCCCACTGTGAGGGAATTATATGAGTGGAAGCTTCTAAGGCGTTTAGGGCCGGGCCTTTGAGAGGTGATTAGGATTAGAGAAGGTATGCTCGATTTGGCAGCATGGATACTAAAACTGGAAGGATTAGAGAAGATCATGAGGGCAGAGCCCCATGGTTGGACTCTGGTGACTTTATGAGGACAGAGAGCAAACCACACAGATGCACACTCATATCTCCTGTCTCTTCGCATGCAATGCCCCACACAGTTTCAGGACTCTGCCAGCAAGGATGTCTTCACCAGACGTGACCGTTGGTCCTTGCATCCGCCAAATAAACCCTGTTTCTTCAGAAGTATACTGCTTCAAGTATTTCTTTACAGTAATTAATGGGCTAATTCAGGAAATTAGTACTGAGAGTGGGGTCATTACTATTCTGTACCTACAAGTGTGAAAGTGACTTTGGAACTGGGTGGCTGGCAGCAGAAAGAAGGGTTTGGAGGGACCAGACAGGAAATCCTTGAGTGCTGCGTGTGGTCACTATGGGCACTCTGAAGACAGCTCAGAGGGAATGTAGGAAATAAGGAAAAAGCTAGGTTGGCTTAGAGACTGGCTGTCAGAAGTATGCTGAGGGACACGTGCACAGTTAAGGTTTCAAATGGAAATGAAGACTGTTGGAAACTGGATTTAAGGCTGCTTTTGATACATTGCAGCAAAGACCTTGGGTGCATTGTGTCCATGCCCTGAGAGTTGGTGGAAGGCCAAGTTTAAGAATGATGAACTAAACAAGGCCTGTAATCTCAGCACTCAGGAGGCTGAGGATTCTTGCAGGAGGATCTATGAGTTTAAGGCCAGCCTGAACTACATAGTGAGACCCTATCTTGAAGAGAGAGACAGAGAAAAAAAAAGGAAACAAATAAAAAAGAACGATGGGCTAAACCAGCTGTAGAGGCACACACCTTTAATCTCAGCCCTCAGAAGGCTGAGGCAGGAGGACTGCAAATTGAAGGCCAGCCTGGACTATGTTGTGAAACTCTATCTCAAAAAAACCCAAATAAATAGGGCTTGGGGATTCAGCTCAGTGGCATAAGCGCCTACCTGGCAAGCACGAGGTCATGAGTTTGATCCCCGGTACCGCAATAAATAAATAAATAAATAAATAAATAAATCATATGAACTTTATTTGTTGAAATAGATTTCAATATGATAAAGCATTCAGGGTGTGAGATGGGTGTTACTGTCCATTTTCAGTCAGTTACAGTGAGATTCAGGAGTGAAAGGAAGAGGAACAGAGAGACTTGGAAAATTCCTAGCCTGGGCATAAAGATCAAGAAAAATTGAGTATAAAAGTGCAAAACAGGACTCACTTACTGAAGAGAACAGTGCATGTCAAAGGGAACCAATACTTTGCATCAGGATAGTTGGAAAAAGGCCTCCAGTTATCTCAGAATTCTTGGTGAAAACTCTGCTCTGTGGTGTCTGGTCAGTGGAGGGATCTCTAAGTCACCTGTGTGTGGGGACAGACATCTTCAAGGCACAGTCAAATTGCATTCCAAATACTGGTCCCAAATGATGCACTCACCAACTATGCATGGGGGCTCTGCTTGGCATACTTCCTTTTCCATACATCTAAATATGCCAGCCTGGTAGGAGCCAGAAGGCCCTGCCTCCCGGTCTCACCTTCGCATTTCCCCGCTGATGAATCAGGTTTTTACGTATCTACTTTCTATTTTGTGAGACACCTATCTGTGCCTCTTGCCCATTGTTGGGTGGTGTGATGCACCTCTTCTTGCTGAAGTGTGGGGGAGATTTCATGTATTGTTAGGCGGAGATCGTGTGTTGTTTACTTGTGTGGTAAATGTCTGTGGCTTGGCTTCTACTCTCTTTATGATCACTTTTGGAGAACAAATATCCTTTGTTTTCTGTCTTTGTGTGACATTTTTATACAGAAAAGCAATGGAAGAATAAGAAGCATGTGTATGCCTTGATAGTTAGTTCTAAGTGTCTCCTTGACCTGGGCACAGCTGTTTGTCCAACACCAGTCTAAACATTTCTGTGAGGATGTTTTCCCATGTGCTAGACATTTGAATCAGTAAGCTGGGAGTAGAGCATCTCATGGAAGAAGGAATTCAGCCTTGAGACTGATGCAGAACCCTGAGTTTCGTCTGCCAGGTAGACCTGCAGAGGTCAGTTTCAAATAAGTCTGTATTTGTGTATGGAAATGTGTGTATAAGATACAGGATATTAGTTCTGTTTCTTTGGGGAACCCTAATAGGCCCATCACCTACATTAAAGCAGTGGCAGGTATTTGCCTCAATCCGTGCCCTGTGGAGGCCTTCACATGAAGGCACCACCCAGGAAGCCACTTCCTGCTCTTTGCATAGGCTGCAAAACTACACTGACTCCCATCTCTCCACCCTCTTGCATCCCGCTGGAAGCCAGCTGCCATATTGAGAGCAGCCCTGTAGGGCCGCCTGGCAGCCACCAGCTGGAGGGAAAGTGAGGCCCTATCTGGACCTGAAACATCTCCCAGTCACTAAGAGGGCACAGAAGTGGGTCCTGCAGGTGAGCCCACCACCCTGGCCACTGAGAGTGGCCTCGAAAGAAAACTTGAGCCAAAAAATTCACCACTAAGCTATGCTCCAATTTCTGCCCCAAAGAAACTTTGAGACAGCAGATGCTGCTGTTTTCTGGTTTTTCCAGTGCAGCACTGTTTCTGGTATTATATACATCATGTTTAATAAAACTACCAAAGACAAAACATGCTGTTAAAAACTGTAATTTTTAGCCAAGCTTGGTGGTACACACTTGTAATCCCAGCACTTGGGAGGCTGGGAGACAGGAGGATCGCCCAAGAATTCAAGACCAGCCTGAGCCACACAGTGAGTTCAAGGTCAGCCTAAATTACACAGGGAGAGCCTGTCTCAAAAATAAAATAAAATGAAAATGTAAAAATCTGTAGTTTTTAATCAATATATCAAAAATCATTTTAAAACGCAATTTTGGTACCAAACCTTAACAACATGAGAATGCTATTTACAAAATATAACTATAGGACTGAAAAAGATAAAACTATAATTGTAAAACTAAAAAAGATAAAGAAATGAGACTTGGGTTTATTTTTAACATGACCATTAAAGAGAGCTAAGTGATTAAGTGATTAAGACATACCAGCACGTGCATGAGCAGTGGATGATAGGTAACAGGGAATTTGCTGGAAAAGTGCAAATGGCTAATAAATGTAGCAAGGTGCCCAGCTTGAATATGGATGAGGAAGACGCAAATGTAAAGTGAGCCATTAGATTCGGGGCTAGTTCATTATACAGCCATCCGCAAGATGTTGCAAAGAAACGTGCAGCAGGCCTGGGTACACCCATGCCAGTCTCCCCCGAGGCTGACTCATGCATAACCACAGCATCAACGCCCACGAGAGCCCACAGGGTAGATCCGGATCCCACAGCTGGTCCCAGGCTCATCTGTGCCTGCATGTGTGCACCCCTGTGAGTGAGACTCTGTGCAATGTCATCGGGCGGGTCACTTTCCGAGACCACCACCAGAGTCAGGACTCCACGCCAGCTCCCTCCTGCTGCCCGAGTACAGCCACACCCTCCTAGATGGTTAATCTTGCTCGCCAATTTGGCTGGTTTGAGAGACAGCTAGAAGATTAGTAAGGCTCATGCCTGGGTGTGTCCCTGTGGGTGGTGGGGTGGAGACTCGGGGACTGGATCTGGCCCCTGGCCTCTTCCTCTCTGCCTCTTCACCTGTTCTCTGCCGTCCAGAGGCCACAAGAAGGGCAGCCTTCCTCTGCCGTACCCTTCCTTCCATGAAGCTTCTGCCTCACCACAGGGCTTAATCAAGGTAGGCAGCCATGGACTAAAACCTTTGAAATCAGCTGGGCTTGATAATACATATCTATAAGCCCAGTACTTGGGAGGCTGAGGCAAGAGGATGCCCACAGGGTCTAGGCCGATCTGAACTACAAAAGTGTGTCTCAGAAAACAGCAACAACAAAAATCCCTGAAACTGTGAACCAAAATGGATCTTTATTTCCTGCAAATTTCCTCCACTCTTGGGATTGAGCCCAAGGTCTTCACAGAGCTATGCTTCTGACTTTTCAATTTTTATTTTATTTTATTTGTTTTAAAACAAGGTCTTGCTAAATTGCTAACTCATCTGACTGGGCTTGAACTTGCAATCCTCCTGCCTCAGCTTCCTAGAGTGCTGGAATTATAGGCATGCAGTACCATGCCAAGTTTCTTAAATTGTTTATCTGAAGTATTTTTCATGGTAACAGAAAGCTGGCTGACACACCCACCAACCTCCCTAGCAATCCACAACCCTGAAAACCACTAATCTGCTCGCCATCTCTATAGCACTGTCATTTCAAGAACATTATGATTACATGACCTTCGGGGCTGACCTTTGTCACTCAGCATAATTCTTTTGAGGTCTGTTCATGCCCTGGTGTATAATAATACTCCTTTCCTCCTTACTGCAGACTGATGGTTTATGGTGTGGGGGGACAAATTTGTTTAACCATCTGTTTTTAAGGCACATTTTGGTTGTTTCCAGTTGGGGCTATTATAAAGAAAGTATCCATGACCGTCCATGTGCAGTTTTATGGGTGGACACGGATTTTCTTTGCTTTTGGACAGATGCCTTAGTGTGCAACTGCAGTTCACATAATATTTATATCTTTATGTTCCTAAGAAACTGTCAATTTGCTTATGTCTGTAACCCCAGTACTTGGGAGGCTGAGGCAGGAGGATCACAAATTTGAGGCTAGCCTAGGTTGCATAAAAAGGCCCCCTTTCAAAACTCAGAAAGAGCAAAGAAGAAAGAGAGAGAGAGAGGGGGAGAGAGAGAGAGAGGAGGGAAGGAAGGAAAGAGGGAGGGAGGGAGGAAGGAAGGAAGGAAAAGAAAGAAAGAAAGAAAGAAAGAAAGAAAGAAAGAAAGAAAGAAAGGGAGAGAGAGAGAGAGAAAGAGGGGCTGGGGGTTTAGCTCAATGGCATAAGTGCCTGCCCGGCAAGTGCAAGGTTGTGAGTTTGATCCCTGGTACCAAAAAACAAAACAAAACAAAAAAGAGGGAGAGAGAGAAATCTGCCAACATTATACTCTTATCTTCCAGATGAATCTTCTCTTTTTCTTTTCCTAACATTCTTTTTGATAGTTTCTCTTGGTTGTTGTTGTTGGTGGTTTTTATGATGCAATTTACCAGACTGCTAATTTTATTAATCTTCTGGAGGAAACTTTGACTGCTGGCCCTTTCCATTGTATCTTCCCACCATCTCCCTCATTTCTATCCTTGTGTGTTTTCTTTCTCTCCTCCTGCACTGTGTGGGTTGGTCCTGCTGTGCTTATCCTAGAGTCTCCAGTGGATGCTCAACTCACTGACTTCTAGCCTTCTCACTAAGTCCAAGACACATTTCCTCCCAAATGCCACTGCACTGTATCCCATGAGTTTTTAAGGTAGCTTTTCAGTACCTTTCACTTGTATTTTCAAATTTTCATCCTAATTTCTTCTATGGTCTATCAGCTATTCAGAATAAATGTTTTAAATCACCTTGTCACGGACCTCTGACTTACCCTGGCAGACGAGAGAGTACAGCATGAAAGATAGCAATGCTTTTGACTATGGTTGAGAACCTAGCACAGCTGGCATGGAAGAGCCAGCTTCCAGAGCATCTGGGTAGAAGACAGCCCTATCTACCCTCAGAGTGCTCCTGCAAGCCTGGCCCTGTCCTCCTCTGTCTTGGTCTTGTCCTGACCAGAAGAGGATGACAGCCTCCTCCCACATGGCCTGCCACTGGGTCATCTGGGGACACTCCTAGTCCACAGTGATCCAAGTTGCTGCTAGGCATGGGTGCTATTAGAGGGCACCATAATCCTGCCAGCTGTCCCTTATTAACCCCATGATGGCCTTCCAATGTCCGAGCTGGGCTGGCCACAAGTTCTCAGGATGACCTTCTGGCTCTTACCCCTGCCTCATGCCTCAACTCACTGTAAGAGGGTCTAGAAAGTTTTTAGAAGCTGCAGCCAGACCTAACCAAGGCTTCATTGCACATCTGTCCTGCAAGAGCCTTCCCACGGCAGCCAGGCCCTTCCCTCCCCAGCTGGGTATGAAACTGCTCTCAGGTGTTTGCTGCAAAGCAATAAGGTCTGAGGGACCCTGTGGGGCTCTATGGCTGTGTCCTTCCTACTGTGGCAGCTGCCTTGTTCTCAATCTCTAGGCTGCTCCTGCTAGACAGACACATTTCACAAGTTTACAACCTAGAAAATGACAGTGGGGGCCAGCAGTTCCTTCCACAGCAATCTTTCTCTGAGCCCCACTCCCAGTCTCTCACTCCAGGATACCAATGGCCCTGTAATTCTGAACCACGCACTGGTACCCTACATAGGTCCTAACTCAGTGCTGTCTCATCCCCTTTCCCAGGTAGAGAAACTGAGTCACTGCTATCAGGAGAAGGTGACCATGGGCTATGCAGCTTCTTACTGCAGAGTGAGCAGACAAGGGTGGTTTAACCAACAGGCACCTCCATAGGGCTCCTGTCTGGGGTTCTGGGGCCCTGCGCTGTATCTACTGCATACAGTATAGTCTGTGGGCCAGGGCTCTTGCCTTGACACCTGCAGTGGCTATTAAAAGCCTCCCACCTGGTGAAAAGGTGATCTGCAAAGTCAAAGGACACTTAAATTCTCAGACCCAGCCAGGAGGACCTCATCTTCTCAGTTGCATGGGAGGCCAAGGGAATGGGACAATGACAGTAAGGGAGGCCTCACTGCTCCAGGTCCCATGGGCCTTGCAGGCCTCATAGTGTCAATGTCCTATAGCAGCACACCCTGGTCCCAGAACTGGGTATCCAGGAATACGGCCCCAGGTGCAAAGGCAGTGCTCAGTCCCATCTGTCCGGTGTGGCTGATGGCCTCACCTCACCTGCATGGTGGAGGAGCCACAGCTGATCTTCAACTGTTCCTTAGGCGTCACCTCCCTGGACAGCCTGCTGGCAGCTGGAGACATTCAGGTCTTCCTCCTGGGCCAACTCACTCCCAGGCTACAAAGATGTACATTCCTAATGGGTAAAGCAGGGCCCAGGCCAAAAAGGGCTGGTGACTCCCAACAGCAGCACAAGGGCAGCTGCTTCACTGATTAGGAGCAGACCCTGGGTCACCAGCTGCTGCCTGTCCCAGCCTCAGCCCTGGGGTGGATCTTCCAGCCAGGCTGGTGCTGAGTCCCTTTGAGAACTCCAGAGCCTGTTCACTGTGAGGGAGGGCCTGGTCCCTCTCTGCTTGTAGCCAGGCCTGAGGAGTTGCTTCAGAGCCTCCGATGTGGGAGGATCCCTCTGAGTTTCCTGGGAGGAGCTGCCCAGCTTTCTCACCGTTAGGCCTGACCCCCCACACAAGCTACAGTCAGGAACTCTGACTGACAGCCCCATCAGCAAGGAAGGAAGACCAGCAGCCACTCAGGAAGCCAGTGCTGGAAAGGGAAGAAAGGACCCGGGTAGGAGCTGTGGGAACTTGGGGAGTCACAGCCCAGCAGCCAAAGTGAACTCCAATCAGAGGCCCAGTATGGGGAGAGGAGTGTGCATATGTGTGCATGTGATATGAGTGTGCAGACATGTGTGTGTTGGTCAGAGGGAGCACAGGAAACTGAGTGTCCAGTATCCTGGTGTAAGGGCCTACTGTGTCAGGAACAGCCACGACAGTAGGTGGGAGGTCACTGACATCATTCAGTTCAGGAATGCAGCCAGAGCAGGGAAGATGGGGTCAGGCTAGGGGCTCAGTGAGAGGGTAGCAGAAGCAAGAAGCAACAAGGCAGTGCTGGGGTGTAAGGTCCATCACCACCTCAGGCACAAGACACCATTCTGACCCATAATGAACAGATGGGAGTGACCTATACCCTGTCCAGGCCTAGCCCACCCCCAGCCCTTCTTGCCCCTACCATTGGGAAACTAGAAGCCACTCAACCTGCTGGTGCAGCCCTGGAAGGAGGAGGGATTCAGCCCATATCACATAGACAAAAGATGGCAAAGTCCAAGTGTCAGCCTGACTGGCCACAAGGGTAGAGGCTGAACACTGCAAGGTGTGAGGGTGATGGACGCGGTTTTTCTGGATGAGAGTAGCAGCCGAACCAGAGGACTCCTTAAAGCAGACAGTCTTCCCCTGTGTAGCTGAGAGTCTACTGAGGGCCTGAATAGAACAGAAGGTGGAGGAAGGAAGACTTGCCTCCTTTTCCTGCCTCTTTGTTGAGCTGGCACATTGGTTTCTTCCTGCCTTTGGTTGGAAATTTATATCATCAGGACTCCTGAGTCTCATCCCTTCAGATGTGGACTGAAATTCTCCACTAACTGCCCTGGGTCTCCAGCTGCAGACAGGAGATGGTGGGACTTCTTGGCTCCCAAAACTACATGAGCCAATTTGTCATTTGAGATAGACAGATCCGGAGATACCAAGATATGCATAACTTCTGTTCTTCTGGAGAATCCTAATACAGATTTGAGTAACAAGAGGAATTTCTGGAATTTGCTCTCTAAGCTGATTAAAGATACTAAGGACTCTCTTAGCAGTACAAAGAAGCCAGGAGCTAAGTAACTCTGTATACGATACTTCCGAACATTTGTAGAAAACTAAGGGACTTAATGACATTTCTTCATTACTCTTAATGTTGTGGGGACAGAATGCTGAAAGAGAAAATGTGCTTAAGGGTTTGATGCCTTTCTGAGGCACCACAAAAAGGGCCTAAGGGATCTTGGATGCATCCAGAGAGACAGTTTGTCTCCTGCAGTTTCAGGGCAGAAATGCTGAAAGCTGAATGCTGAGCCCACCCCAGCAGGAGGAATCATAAGGCAAGCTGGAGCCCGGCCTCCGGGGGTGTGTTGTGTACTGGTGGAGTAAGGGCACTGGCTGTGAAAAAGCAGAATCCCAAAGACTGGGATGGGAACACATGAGGAAACCCCATGAGACTGGGGATGAGGCAGAGGTAGCCAAGGAAATGACAGGGAAAATAAGGGAGTGTTTGTCTTGGAGCCCACTTTTGGGGCAAGATTTAGCTTCACAGTTAAACATTAGGACCAGGACTAGCATACCCAGGTCTAAATGCAATGGATGAAAGTAACCAGATAGTTTATAGTCAGGAAGTCCACAGGGCATGCACCCAGAGATCTTTGCTCAGTGGTCTTCAGCAAGCAACCCTTGGCCACTCCTAGCCCAAATCACCATGTCCGACTATGCAATTTTGACCATGCAGTGGGCTTTGGATGCCATGATAGCTCCTCTGTCAACAACCCCACCGGCCCAGTGCAAGCCCCTCATTGGCAAGGGAAAAAAACCTAATGCCAACTTCTCAGCCTTATTCTAACCTTAATGCTTAAAACCTCAGCATGAAGCTCCCTCTGGACTGCAAGCTCTTCACACTAGCTTCCTCCCACCCTGGGGAATATACCGTTACTTGACAAATAAATGTTTGTTCTTGCTGTTCCTTTTATGTGTCCTGCTCAATTCTTTGTTCAACATCAAGAATCAGGTCAAGATCCCCAATCTGGTAATAGGGACATGGAGTCCCTAAGTTCTGATGAGCCTTCTTGGCCAGCGGAAGTGGCCTCCCCAGGTCTACCCGAGGTTGAGCCCTGCATCGCCTAAGGGAATTTAGCCATATCCCTGGGAGCAGCTGCCAGGAAAAACAGTGCAGATCCTTCTCAGCACCACTCAGCCCCTCTTTACTTTCGGGGCTACGATTACTGTCAGGACCCAGGAAGGCCTAGAAGGACAGGTGTAGAGTGAGCCATGATATGTACATCCCAAAAGAGCTACTTGAGTTTTCTAAGTTACACAGGCTGCAATTCAGTGAAAAAGAAAAGAAAGAAATCCAGTGAATACATGTGGAAATAGACACAGAGGGAGTGAAATATGCGGGGAAGAACGAAGAGTTGAGTTGGACTGAGTTTATGGACATGACCCACTGAACACAGACACCAGGTCTAATACTGTTGCTTGAGATTTGCAGTCTGGTGAGGCAAATAGCAGTTTGAAGCCCTGAGCAGGTCCTATAGGGGAATCTCCATACAGAGCTTTAGGATTTTGGAGCAAAGCCCTACAAAACAATACCTTCCCATCTGAGAACTAGCTCTTGGCCTGCTACTCAGCCCTGGTAGAAACTGAATGCCCACCAAGTTCCCATATGAGCATGCCCATCATCAATAAGCCCACCAAGCCAAAAAACTTGGGCATTCACCCACAGAAGCAATCCATCATCAAACAGAAATCTGGTAGGTGATTAGGCCCACGTCTGAGAACACAAGTAAGTTATATGAAGTGACCAAAATTCTCAAGGCGCCTTTTATTGTCTTGATGCCTTCTCCCTCCTATACCTGTGGCCTCGCAGAGAATTAGTGCCCAAGAACAGCAGCCAGAGGAAGAAAAGACTCAGGCCTGAGTTACAGAGAGTTCTGCATGAAATGCAGGTGACACCTGAAATAGACAGCAGCAGCACTGTGACCATCTCTGGGACATCCCTGGGGACAGTAGTGAGCAGGATCTGCCCAGGGGACAGAATTGTGGACTGTTTGGAAGGAGAAATGGCTGGGCCTGTGGCTATATGCATACTCATGGGCGGTGGCCAACGGTCTGGTTAAGAACCTGGAAGGAACACAACTGGAAAGCTGGTGACAAGGAATTTGGGGAAGAATTACGTGGATAGACCTCTCTGAATGGGAGAAGGGTATGGAGATCTTTGTATTCTGTGTAACTATTTTCCAAAGAGTGACCTCAAAAGAGGGAGCCTTTAATAATCAACTGAACAGGGTGACCCATTCTGTGGATACCTGATGGCCTCTTTCCCGGTTATTGCTGATATTGCCCAATGGGCCTGTGAACAAAGTGGCCTTGGAGTTCAGGGATGAAGGTTATAATGGACTCAGCAGAAGTACTTCTGCTTACTAAAGTTGGCCGACTATGGCCACAACCGCGAGTCCAATATGCCAGGAACAGAGACAAACTCTGATCCCTTGGTATGGCACTGTTCCCTAGGGTGATCAGCCAGTAATCCGGTGGCAAGCTGATTACACTGGGTGGCTTCCACCATGGGAGGGACAGTGTTTTCTCTGTACTATAATAGATTCATGCTCTGCATATAGATCTGCCTTCCCTGCATGCACTGTTTTTTCCAAAATTACCATCTATGGACTTACAGTAGGCTCTATCTACCATCATGCTATTTCTCACATGTCTTAGTCTGCTTGCACTTCTATAACAAAATATCTTAGACTCGGCAACTTATACACATCAGAAATTAATTTCTCACAGTTCCAAAGTCTATGAATTCCAAGCTCAAGTTTCCAAGCAGACGCAGTGTCTGGGGAAGGTCAGTTCCCACAGGTGACAGCTTAGACCCGCTATCAGCCTGAACTTGAGCCGTCTTAGGACAGCCCAGACCTGGTATTAGCATGAGGAGTGGTAGATACAAAAACAACAGTCCACACTGAGATTTTGCTACTGTGTGCTCACACGGTGGCAGCCCACTCTTTCTGTAGAGTGTGCTTATTTTCCTACTTTTATTTGACTCAAACTTGCTCCACTGAACCTATCTTTTCCTTCCTATAATAAGACTTTGCTACTGCACTTATCTTGACCAATTGTTTGCTCAGGACAGAAAGAACTTAGAAACTATCTCCAGAAGGATACTCCAGCATCCCAACACCTGGTAACACTAGGGCCACCTGTTCAATCCTGCAAATAGGTATATTTTTTCTGGTTTGCATCTTCAATACTAGCTTGCTTTCTCCTCTGTCTTATTGGGTTCCAAGATTTTTTGGTTGGTTTTTTTTTTTTTTTTT
>PVJX010041436.1:0-14627 GCA_004027295.1 Dolichotis patagonum
GGCCAGGATGGCGCCAGCTTCCTTCCTGTACACGGTGCCTCGGCCAGACTGCACACAGCAGGCTCTCAACACGTAATCAGTGGCTGACAAAGGGAGTCCCCAAACCTACACTCCCCGCTAAAACTCAAGGCCCAAAGTCACGCATCTTCCTACCGGCGATCTCATGGCCGGGCTCATGTGTTTTTTTTTTTTTTTTTTTTTTTTGGCTCATGTGTTTTTTAAAGACAGCATTTTGAGCTGGGGGTTAAGTCAGTGGCACAAGCGCCTGCCTGGCAGGCGTGAGGTTATGAGTTCAATCCCCGGTTCAAAATAAATACATACATACATACATACATACATACAGCATTTCCCATGTTTATACACATAAATACAAATATGCACCTCATATATAGGATTGGGTTTTTTTCCTAGTACCCAACCCAGGGCCTTCACACGGAGCTACATCCCTAGCTCTTTGCTACTTTTAATTTTGAGACAGGGTCTCCCAAAGTGTTAAGTTGCCCATGCTGGGCTCAAACTTGTAATCTTCCTGCCTCAACCTCCCTTGGTGCTGGGATGACAGGTGTGCACCACTGTGAGCACTGCTGTGACACTGGGGAAATCAAGGTCCAGATGGGGTTGAGAGAACCTCTGCAAAGCCACCAAGAAAACAGCGTGAGGGGGCCAGCGTTGGGACAGGCCAGGTGCAGCACGTGGCCGCCGCGCCCCAAGCCCTCCTCTGCCCGGTTACTGAGCACAAGGAGACCCCGCACCAGGCCCCAGGCCTGGAGGCAGTAGGACGTTTGATTCCAGGGCTGCCTCTGAGGCTGGTGACCTGAGCTGTGCCCAGTGACCTCTGCCAGTTTCCCACGTGTGACCGGAGTTGGGGGGTCCCGGGGTCAGGGTCAGCTCGGTGTCCAAGGCTCCCAGCCCTGCTGCTGAGCCCCTCCGGCCTCCCAGTGACAGACACAGATGACAGTCACTGCGGGCCTGGATCCCAGGCGGGAGCCAGCAGATGACATGCGGGGTTCGATCTTATGACTGTTTTACATGTTCAGCCTCTTCTCACCCCCTGCGCAGGGGCTGCGGTGATTGGTGGAGAACCCGCCCGGGAGCCATGGCCGTCACTACTGCCAGTGACCCAGGGGAGGAGGAGGCAGCGGTCTAGGCAGGTCCTGCCTGACACCTGGGCAGGAGCTCCTGTCCTACCCAAGGCCTCTGGCTGCCTCAGGCCTGGGACCCCTGGACGAATCCTAGGAAGTGACTAGGTCCCCAGCCCCTAGCAGAGCTGTCCCCTAGCGCAGCGTCAGAGTAGTCGGGGACCCCAAGTCATGCAGAGAGCTGAGGCTTTCCAACCCCACTTCCTCTGTGTGATCCGGGCCTAGGACCTCACTGCTTCCAGCGCCCTCCCTGCACCTGTGAAACGGAAATCATAACACCATCGAGTTCATCAAGCTTGTGTTACTACAACTCACTTGTAAATTGGCTAATGTACACTCAAACACGCTTAGTACATGACAGGGACTCAGTGAAGTCACGTCAGTGGGTGTGGTGGTGCCTGCCTGTCATCTCAGCACCTGGGAAGCTGAGGCAGGAGGATCGCCTCAAGTGTGAGGCCAGCCCGGGCTATGTAGCAAGACCCTGTCTCAAAGAACTGAAAAATAACAAAAAAAGAGGACACACAAGGGACTAACAGGCACAATCCAAGGCGCTCAGAGCATCAACTTACTAAGAAAATGGTACTCAAAAGCACATTGAGGTATCATTCGGAGCTCACCAACATATTTCAAATTAAAAAATCGGACCAATGCATGTATTAGCAAAGATTGGGGAAAATCAGAAGCTTCCCACAGACTGTGGGAATGTGGAATGGTACGGCCACTTTAGCAAACAGTCTGAGCAGACAGTTATCATATAACCAGAAATTCCTCACCTAGGTATGTGCTCAGGAGAAAGGAAAACACACGCCCACACACACACTTGTAAATAGGCACATTATTCATAAGGACCCAAAGGGTAGAAACAGCCCAGATGTTCATCAATTGATATATGGGTATACCAAATGTGGTATACCCATCTAACAGAATATTATAGAGCCACGAAAAGTAGAAAACTATTTATGTATGGTGCCACATAGACATGCCACAAAACATCATGCTCAATTAAAGAAACCAGATACAAAATGAAAACTGATGTGTAGCTCCATCTGTGTACAATATTCAGGCAGGAAATATCTAGGGCCAGAAGGTAAATTAGGGTGGCTACGAATTGTATTTCCATAAAACTGTTCTTGAAAAGTGATCTTGGTCAACATTCTACCCGAGCACCGAAGGGCAAAGGGAAGGGCAGTCTCGGCCAGGGGACGAATGCAGGGCACCAGCAGATGTCAGGCTCGTGTCATCCCTGAGGTGGGTCAGGTGGGTGGTGCCAATGGCACTGGCAGCCAGGGCACGGGAGTCTCGTACCCCCCCCCGCACCCAAGGATAGCCTGGATAGCCCCCCGGAGAGGGCCCAAGCGTGTATCAGATGCGGGGCCCGTCCCCACCTTAGCTCCTCCGCAGTGGCCGCCATCCTGGCTGGCCAGGCCTCAGCGAAAAGGGCTAAAGAGGTCTCCTCCTCCAGCACCCAGCAGCCTCACATACAGACAGGAGCTCCGGGCCACCTCCAGAGTCTGCACAAAACCGGAAATTGCCTCCTCACGGTCTGCACAAAACCGGAAATGGCCTCGCCTGTGCCCTTCCCTGAACCAGATGTGAGCTCAAGAGATGCCGAGTCACTTTAACCTATTCTAAAACCCTACTTAATTAGGAAGCAAAGCATATTAGGGAGAAAAGGTGTCATAGGGTCTGTAACCTTTAATCATGTTACCTCATCTCAAAGGGAGTAAGAACCACTTCTCTGATGGGTGGTACATAGTTCCAGGCATGTCAGATGATTGACACAGAGGCCAGCAAACTGGGCAGGAGACCCTCCCCGGATGTGGGTGGCACCAGCCAATAGGATTGGATGGAGTAAAAGGGAAAGAAGCAGGAAGTGCCCCTTGTGGAAGAACCCAACTGTGGGCAGCCTGGAGGATGAAAAGATTATCTAGAGCTGAGACCTAATTCAATCTGCTGAGGCCCAGAGGGGCTATTTCTCCACCCAGTCATTAGGGAGACTTTAGGAGAAGAAAAAAGCCGGGAACTCTGAATTTTATGTAGCATATAACAGTGTAAGACAAAAAAGCTGGAGAAAAGCATTGTGGGTCAGGAGCTGTCTCAAGGCTGGGCAGCTTTTCTCAGGAAAAGCGGAAGGCAAATGCCAGACGCAACAAGTTCACTTAATCTAAACGTCCTGTTGTTTAACCATCTGGTTCTCACATGGCTCCACACTGTAATCATTCAGTTTACTCACTGACTCGTGGCCCGGTCCCGTCTCCCCTCCTCTTTTTCACCGTGGTCTTTGGACATAAGTCTCATTCCTCAGCCTCTTCCCACCCGACAGCTCCCAGGAGCTCCCGGACCTTGGGCCTTAACACACCTGGTAAAGACCCTCAGGAAAGAAGACTCCAGAAGTGTGTGCGAAGCCAGGGGGATATTTCAAGGGAGACTCATGATGACGTGTCGTTTCCTGTAATGATTTTTAAAATTTAAACATTCACCATCTAATGGGTCATACCTCATATGTCCACCCGCCGGTGCATCAAAGTTCATAGCTGTGTGATCAGCACCAGTGCCAACCTGGAAAATACCTGAAGGTCCATCGACATGCAATGGGTAAGTAATGGGGGACAGTCACGCAGAGTGACCCTCAGTGACACACGACAGAGATGAATCTCACAAACACAACATGCGATGAAGCCACCAGGAACGAAAGCTTCCCCACACTGTAACTGAGTCCAGGCCACTGTAACAGAACCAGAGTAGGCGGCTCAGACTCCACTCAGCCCCAATTCTGGAGGCCAAGTCCAAGATCAAGGTGCCAGCACGGCTGGGAGCCATCCAGGGACAGATGGTGCCTTCTCACTGGTCCTAGTGGGAAGGGGGCAGGGTTCACCCCCTCTTGGGACAAGGGCACCAATCTCAGCTTGGGGCTCCACCCGCATGACCTCATTTATCCCCCATGACCCTATATTCCATTGTGCTTTAGGGATTCCATCTAGGCACTTGGGGGACACCAGTGATGAGCCCCAGATGAGGTGGAGCTGGGCTCTCAGCAGCACAAGGTGCTCCTGCCTGGTTCTGGTGCAGATTCTCTCTTCCCAGAGAAGAGATTAGCAGGGGGTGGCACCTTCGAGCCAGGGTAAGGGACCTCTGTCTTAATGTAAGATAAAAGCTGTGGAAGGACTCTGAAAACTACAAAAATGCCACACCAGGTATGGTGGTGCATGCCTGCACTCTTGGCACCGAGGCAGGAAGATCATCATGAGTTCAAGGCCAGCCTGAGCTACATAGCGAGACCCTATCTTAAAAAACCAAAACCGGAAAACAAAAACACAGACAAAACACCAGGCAAAACACCCTGGACCTCAGGGCGGGGGGGGGGGGGGGATGAGGCCTTGAGGCTGCCCACCCCTCTGTCACAGGGTGGGGCCGGGACAGAACATTTCCAGATGCTGTGTCTTCTGAGACTGGGCATGCAGTCCCTTGCTCATGACTTCCACTGCAGGACGGAAAGAGCTCACTGCCCATGAGCAGGATTCTCAGGATCCCCAGGGGCCTGGGCCACTGCCTCTCCCAGCATAGCTGCCCCCAGTTCCCTGGGCCATAAAAAGTCAGCTCTGTGCCTGCTCTGTTGCGCCTGAGGCCCTCAGGTTCCAGGACAGAGACGAAATGACCCTTTGCCGACATCCAGACAAGGAGGACACACATAACCCCAGAGGTAGGGATAGTCACTTCCCACCTGTCCGACCTGGCACCTCCTGTTTTGGGGAGCGCCCCATCCAGGATCAGGCCTGCTACCAGGGTCTGTCTTTGGCCAGAGAATAAACTCAGATTTTTTTCTTTTCCTTTTTAGGTCTGAGGATGAAACCCAGGGCCCTCACACTGAGCTACATCCCCATCCCTTTTTATTATTTTGAGACAAGTTCTCACTAAGGCACTCAGTTATTCAGCCGGGGCTTGAACCTGATCCTCCTGCCTCAGTCTCCCAGAGTGCTGGAATTAATGGCCTGGGCCACCCCACCTGGCGTATCTTTGGTATTCATCTCCTGACTGCAGGACTAGCCTCAAGCCCAGGGCCTGCTAGGGCCTGGTCCATGCTTCCTGAGCAGATGAAGGAAGGGAAAAACAGCTTCCCACACAGCCCGAGAGAGGAGCTCAGAAGCACCCCTTCCATGCAGCCGGCACACCAGAAGCCTGGAATGGGGTGTCAGTCGTCGGGGATTAAGCCGAGCTCCTCCTCCCACCCGAGCCGCCGGAACATGCAGAGATGCGCCTGCCGCAGCCGCCAAGATGAAGCGAGCCACGGAAGAAAACAGCAGTAAATTATTCATTCTCCACAAATGAGCAGCCTCTGGTACCGGCCGCAGCCAGAGCCTGGAAGGCGCCGAGAATCCTGTGAGTGACACGGCTGAGCCCTGCAGCCCCGCCTGGCTCCCAGGAGGCCAGCTCAGCTTGGCCCGGCCTCCAGCCCCGGGCCCTGCCAGAGAGACCAGGGTGGGGTGGTGCTGGCTACCTTGCTGATGCCCAGGCCCTGCCGGGTGCCCACAGCATCCAGGGCCAGTGTCAGGACCAGCTGCCTCCGAATGCTCCACCCGGGGCAGAGTGGACGTGAGAGGGACTGGGGCAGCCCCTAGCGGTCCCTCTAGTCCTACTGGACAGTCAAGAGGGTGTGTCTTCTCGGGGCCAAGCCAAGCAGGGGACTGAGCTGTTGTCGCTCTGCCTGCTCTTTGGAGAAGCAGTGTCTTGTCGCTTGCTCTGGGCAGTGGAGACCCAGACCTGGGAATGCAGGACAGCAGCTGAGTCACTGGGTGGGAAGGGAAGGGACACCCCAGGTCCCTTCGAGAACTTCCGTAGGGACTTGGCAGATGCCCGCTGCTTTCAGTGCAACAGTTGCTCCTCGGGGTCCCTTAGGGGTCCCTGGGTGGCACCTGGTAGCTCAAAGACACACGTACCTCCAGGCAGGTGTCCACCTCCTCCAAGACCCTAGCTGGCCCTGCAGGACTGCCCCTTGGTCCAGGAGGATGCAGCAAGCCAGGGATCTGCACCATCCAAGCCCACGGTCCACACATCCCCCCTCTCTGGGCTGAAGCAGGAGTCCCCCCAACACCTCCTTCCTCTCACTGGGAACGGATTTAGCTGGACTCCTACTGTGTGCCATGCGGTGCCTACATGTTACAGACGCCGAGGTGGACAAGAGCGATTTCTGCTTTCCAGGAGCGCTCAGTGTGGCTGGTGCCCCAGGACACGAGGAGACCAAGACAGGTGCCACAGGCCGGTGAGCACAGGATAGCAGGGCAAGCCATGGAGGGAGCGGCCTCCGACCCAACTGGTGACCAGGGAAGGCTTCCTGGAGGAGGAGTAATGGGAGGGAGGGAGCAAGAGAAGCAGGCAGGGCTGGGTCAGAGGAGGCGCTGACCCTGCAGGAGGTGGTGCTGGCCGAGTGGACGTTGGTGGTGGCTGTGGTCAGTGTGATTGCAGCCAGGGTGGCCTCTGGCCAGGTGCTCGGGCATGGGTCCCAGCGGGCTGACCCGGCTGGAAGAAGCCCAGGGACTGGTCAGCAAGGACACACTGGACTGCTCTGTGGTGTTACCGGCCAGGAACCTATGGGATGCACATGTCACTTCCCCACCACCGGAGAGCGCAGGCGCTGGTGACGCCAGGCCAGGAGGACCTGGTGTGGTGCTGGAGTCACCCAAGGGCAGAGCCACCTGGAAGTCCACGCCCACCTGGCTCCCTGCCCTGGGGCAGGCAATCGAGCCATCACAGCCTGTGACGCCCTGCTGTGTGGACCTGCAGCCTCTGGGGGCCACGCCCCAGCTCACAGTGCCCTGGGATTTTCACAGCTCTCCTCGGCTTTGCACCTCCACTATCTGACTAATGCCTTGGGAAGGCACCTGGAAACCAAGGACGTGCTCTAGGCAAAGCCACGGCCATCCTGCTCCTCACAGCCTCTGAGGGGGACCAAGGACCATCCTCGAGGCCACCTGACCACAACACCGTCCAGCTCCCATCACCGACAGGGAGCTGGAAGGGCCAGCCCACAGCTCAAAACAGGAGCCTGGGCTGGGTGCTTCAGAGCATGGAGACCCATCTCCCAGGTCCCGGACAAAGTCACTTCTGTAAAGCCACACCTCAGTGCCCTCACTACTGTTTTCTTTTTTGAGACAGTGTCTTACTGTGTAGCACAGGCCGGCCTTGGACTCACAGAGACCCTCCAGCCTCAGCCTCCTGAGCACTGAGATTACAGGTGAGCACCACCACACACAGAAAAATTCACCTCTTCTAGTCGCACAGGTCTAAGGGTTTTGACAAATGAACCACTAACCACCACTGTAACTTCAGCCCAAGAGTGGAATGCATGTTAATAAGTGGTTCCGGCTAATGTGAATATTCATTGTCTCTCAGCTAGTTCCTTAAATTATTTTATTAATCATCAGTTTTCCAAATGATTTCCTTGGCTTTTTTCCAAATATGAGAGAAGAGCGGAATGAGACCCAGCTGCTACTGCATGAAGGGAGCGCGCCCTGGGCCGGGGGTCTCCTGGGTTGTTTTCCCCTCCCTGTCCCACACTGCAGCAGGGAAGCAAAGGCTGGAGATGAGCGGGCGCCTCCAAGCTCACACAGCCGGGAGAGGCACATCTGGGGCGGTCAGCGCTGCCTCCCAAGTCCACGTCCGTCCTCCCTGGCCACACCACAAATGACATCACTGCTGGCTCCAGAGGGTGGGAGCGGCCACGCCCTCCACTGCTCCACTCCACAGCTCCGGCTGGGGCTCCCCCAAGCCAATGCCAGCCTGGAGTGGACAGTGGGTGTCCAGGCAGGGGCCACTCTGCCTGCCCAGTGAGTTATAGGGAAGTACTACATGTTGCTAGGCAACAGAAGCATAAACAAAACTGGACACCCTGGCTTCCTCGGGGGGATCCCCTCCTTCCCCTGCCCCCTTTTTTCCCATGGGAGTTTCTAGTGTTTCTTCCCTGAAGAATGGCAACTTGGGGAGAGGTGTCAGGACCCCTGCCAGGCCCAGTGTCCCGGAAATGACTGCTCTTCTGAGGCTTCTCCTCCCCTCCGGGGTCGGCAGCACCTGTCCCACAGGGTGGAGAAGCCCAGCCTGCCTGTCCCAGGGGGCCCTGACCAACAGCCAGCCACCAAGAAGTCACAGACGGGCTTCAGGCCGGATGGAAGCAGCCAGGGCGCCCCCTCCAAGCCATCAGGCCCAGCGTGGGCCCTCGGCCCTCCCGAGCCACATGTTTAACGCTCCCCACAAACTGCGCCCCACATTCCACTAGCACCTGTGTGTGTGTGGACTGGAACACGCGTGGGTGTCCCTGGAACACGCGTGGGTGTCCCTGCCTCAGCTTGTGAGGAAAACAGAAGCAAAGGGCACAAGAGAACCAGGCGGCTGGGTCAGGACGTGACCACAGGCGACTTTTTTTTGTGGCACTGGGGACTGAACCCAGGGCCTCTGTCCTGAGTTGCACCTTCAGCCCTGTTATTTATCTATTTTTAATTAATTAATTCACTTACTGTGTTTTGATGTCCTGTGGGTTGAATCCAGGGAAAGCGAGTCAGACAGAGAGGTCTCCAGGACCCCGGCGCCCCAGTGTCCAACCTCAGGAACAAAACAGGAGACCCCAGGCTCCTCTGCCCTTGGCTTCTGAGGCCGAAGCCAGCAAAGCCCACCCCTGGGAGCGCTCGGAACCCGATCTCTGGTTTCTAGGAAAGCCGCTGTCACAGTGCCTCAGGACGCTTTAAACTTTAATTTTTCTATTACTGAGTCAGATGATGAGGAAGACTGCCAGGCCCCACCTCCTCATGCCTTATTCATGGGACTCTGCGAGGAGCTGGGAACAGGGAACCCGCAGCGCCCGGCCCTGGCGCCCCCTCATCCTGGGCTGCCCACCTGCCAGCCCTCAGGCCGCCTCTGTCCTCTCCCTCAGCCAGAGCCCATCCCAGCGGGACGCAGCTCTCCAGGGCTGGCGGGACTTAGCGCCTGGGGCAGGGGACAGGAGCAGCTGTCCTGCTGCATCTGCTGGCGGCAGCTGTCAGTGCAGGCTGACAGCGGAGGAAGCCATTGGGCCCAGCCACTGACCACACGGGCGCTGGGAAGACAGCAAAACGGGGGTGGGGTGGGGTGGGAGGGGTGGCGGCGGCAGTGCACAACCCCAGCTGCCACGCCCTGCCTGGGTGACAGCGCGTGTCCTGACACTGCTTACCCAAAGTGACATGAGGCGAGATTCCACCTCCCCCTTCTCTCCCCAACCCATGCGGCTTCACCAGAGGCTGAGGCCACAGAAACAAGATGCTACTGACCCCTGGGCCAAGGAAGGGTGATCAGAGTGGGAGATAAGGCAAGACTAAAATCAGGCCAGCTGGGGACAGATTAGCCCGGCCCAGGTTCACCACCGGGGAGCAGGCGGCCCCGGCTTCCAGCCACACTGAGGCTGCGTGGCGGCTTCGCTCAGGACGGAAATGAGCAGCGCGCAGAGCCCTGCGGGGCCCGGGCTGCCACAGCGTCTCCTGTGCTGTCACAGAGCTGTGCCCAGCCCTGGCACTCCTGCCCAGCGCACTCCAGCCAACTCCCAGCCCCTCACTCGAGTGGTGGCTCCCACCAGGCCTGTGGCCGGGCCCACGACGCCTCCAAGCCCTCGATCCCCACGTGGGTCCCTTTGTCCCGCACAGGTGAAAACGCAGGCTGGTGGCCCAGTCGGGACCTGAGCCCTGCCAAGGCCCCACTCGCCATCACCGCACCACCCAGAGCTTGTCCTCATGTCTGGTGCCCAGCTTCCCAAGGAGCAGGACCTGCGGGAGGCGCCACCGAAACACCGTGTCCACCCGGCCTTGTCCTGCTCCTTGACTCCTCCTGCTGCCAGCGCCCACTTAGGGCCCCTCAGGGGTCCTGGTTCTGCAGTGAGGATCCCAACACTTATAGCAGGGACGCAGACCCAGCCCAGCCCAGCCTGGTGGGACGGCCTCAAAGTCCTCACCCCACCGCCACGTTCCGTGCAGGCCCCGTGGTGCTCACCAGGACCCACAGATGGGGGGACCAGGTGCTAGTGGGGAACTGGTATAGGTGAGGATGGCAGGTGACGATGAGGCTGAGGCCATGGGGAGCAGGGCTGCTTCCCATGAAGAGGAACAGGAGGACTCGTAGGCGTCCACCGTCCTCCACAAAGGACGCAAGGACCCGGTAGGCAGAAGGCCAGGCCCGCCTGTGTGTCACAGCCAGGGGACTGACCCAGGGTGCGCCAAGAAGATAAGTGGCCCAGGTAGGTGCCTGCACGCTGAGATAAGGCTATTTATAGAGCAGACAAGTGGTTTTCTCCAAAAGGCCCAGAAGCACACGGTGAGGAGTGAGGCAGGTGCAAGGACGCATGGGGGTGGCCAAGGGAGGCCCCAGCCTGCTTGTGTCTCAAAAGTCCATGCTGCGCTTCTTGAGGCAGAGCTGGTTCCAGTCTGGTTGAACCCGGGTCTCCTTTCAGCTCCCTGCTGGCTTCCCCTCGTGGCCCATATGCAGGATCAGTCCATTCAAAGGGACTTAGTGAACAACATGTGGGGTGCACACACCTGTGATCCCAGCACTCAGGAGACTGAGGCAGGAGGACTGTCATGAGGTCAAGGCCAGCCTGAGCTACACAGGGAGACCCTATCTCAAAAACCAGAATAATAATAATAGTGAGAGAGAGAGAGAGAGAGCGAGAGAAAGAGAATCGTTGACAGTGTCTAAAGGATGGAGCTTGCTCGCTTAACTACCACCTACCCCCTCCAAGAAGCCCACAGGAATTCCTCCCGGGCCTCCCTCCCCTGTGCCACGTGCTACTCTGCTGTCCTCAAACTTGCTCCTAGCCCAGGCAGCTCACACGAGTGCTGGCCCTGTGGCCTGAGCCAGGAAGCAGCCAGGAAGCCAGGGCCCTGGCACAGTCACACTGCGTATCCACATTCATCTCACGCGGCCTCTGGGTCCTGACACCCGACGGGGTCCAAAAGGCCTCCTGGGCCCTGCACGGATTCTGCAGGCCAGGGAAGATCTGGAGCAAGGTCCTAGGGGACCTGGGGCCAGTGGGACACAGGGGCCTAGGTCCACAGCCCTAGAAGATGAGGCTGGCCGCAGGAATCCACCATGGCCACTGGGCAGCTTCATGTGCAGAGCTAAGCGGTTCCCTGGGGCATCGTGAGGCATTTCCAGGCGAGTGGGCTGGTGGGTCACAGGCACAGCACAGTGGGCACTAGCAGGGACCCAGGAGCCCTGTGCCTGCCCCGCACCAGGAGCAAAGCCTCAGCCACTGCCAGCTTGGCAGCTGTGCTTTTGGGAAGAGCAAGTTGTTATGACACCCTTAGCTGTGGGCTACAAAAACCAAGCGGGCGGCGGCAGCGATTGCAGCAGATACTATCAGATCACCTATTCCTGGATTCCGTAGCCACGCCATGTCGCTAGGTCGATTCCTGAAATGTCACTTTGCAGGGGCTCACTCCCTGGCCGGCCCTAGCCTGCTGACCTTGACTCCGGAGCCTGTAGGGCCAGGTTCCCAGAGCTCAGGCACAAGGCCCTCCTGACCAGGCCTGGAAAACCACACCACCGATTAAGTGAATTAGGAGCAGGGTGTGGTGGTACACACGTGTGATGCCAGCACTCGGGAGGCTGAGGCAGGAGGATCACCTGGAGTTTGAAGCCAGCCTGGGCTACACAGTGAGTTCAAGGCCAGCCTGTACTACAAAATGAAACCCTATCTCCTAAAACAATAAAAAGAGAAATCTAAACCAAGGGGCACCTTGCCCAGCCTCAGAGCCTGGCTCCCTGAAGCAGACACCGGGTCCTATGAGATAAGGTCGGGAACGCCCGGCGCAGCTGTCGCCTGGCAGAGGCCAAGGCTGACCAAGGCTCCTCCCACCCACTGAGCTCAGTTGCCCCTGGGGACAGAATCCCAAACTCCAGGAGTGCAGGGCAGAGCCGAAAGCTCTGGTCCAGGATGCCAGATCTGGCCCTCAGGAGCCGTGACCCTGAGGTGTCCATCATATCTCCTGTCCCCACGGGTCAGCCTGAAATGTCCTTCACACACCTACTGTCTCCGTCACACAACTCTCAGGTCCCCAAACAGGATGGTTTTACCCTGACAGCCTTCAGCTGTCAGGAGTCCTCCCTGGGACTCTGCCCTTCCATGAGGGTGACATCTGGAGTCCAGAGACATCAAGATCTGACTCCTTCGTGGATGGTCCTCACCAGACACCAGGCCAGGAGCAAACACCAGCTCATTCCCAGCCTAGGAGCCACCCGTGCCCACCTCTCCCAATTCAGGGCACAGCAGGCATCCACTGGGTGCCTACTCAGTGAACGTCACTGGCGTGTAAGCAACAGGGTCATTAAGAAAGTCCCAGCTGGGTGTGGTGGTGCACACCTGTAATTCTAGCACCTTGGGAGGCTGAGGCAGGAGGATCCTAAAGCCATGAATGAAGACCTGGCTTAGAAGCCCTTTCTCCTCCACCCCTGCTCTGCAGTCACCTGCGTCAGGACCACAGGGGAAGGAGGCGACAGGAGCCAGGGCCCTAGGGCCACAGCTACCCGGAGCCACCCACCCAAGGCTGAGCCCCTCTGGTCACCTTGCCTCTGCCCTCTGGGCCACCAGCAATTCAGCTGCAGACAGGAAATGTGACTCACCCTGCTGCCTGCTCCCTCAGGATCTGCTCTGGCCCCCTTCTTGCTGTCTACTGGGCCATGGCCACCGCACACCCGGGCTCTGCTGGTTAGTGCAGGGCCAGACCCACTGAGGAAGGGGCCCCATTTTACCCAGAAGTGAAGCTGCACATTCTCCCTACATCCACCAATTCCTCCAGTGTGGTAAAAAGCCCCGTCATAGCCAAGCACAGTGGTGCACATCTGTTACGGCACGCTGGGAGGCTGAGGCAGGAGGATCGCAAGTTCAAGCCTGGCCATGGCAATTTAGTGACTTAGGCTCTGTCTCAAAATAAAACACCTAAGGTGGCGGGAGGCAGCAGCAGCAGTGAATCACCCGTTCTCCGAACCACCCTTTCTGCTCCTCTCCACGGAGAGTGACCCCTGCAGGCAGCTGGCTCACTGCCGCCTGTCACCGCCTCCCGGCCGGACCCACATTACAACCGAATGAGGAAGTACTGCAGGATGACCAGAAAGACAAGCCAACAGGAAAGATGGCAAGTAAGGCAAGGGCCGTGACCTCGGGCTTCACCGGGCGCTGCAG
The DNA here is from genome assembly GCA_004027295.1 of Dolichotis patagonum. Taxonomy (NCBI): domain Eukaryota; kingdom Metazoa; phylum Chordata; class Mammalia; order Rodentia; family Caviidae; genus Dolichotis; species Dolichotis patagonum. The sequence goes on from PVJX010041436.1 coordinate 13,330, forward strand.
GCTGCAGTGGCGCCCCACAGCGGTACCTCCGAGCCCAGGACACAGAAAGGCAGGTAGGCGGCAGCCCCTGTTAGTTTTCCAGACAGGGTCTCACTCAGTTGCTAAGTCACCCAGGCTGGGCTGGAACTTGCAATCCTCCTGCCTCAGCCTCCTGAGTAACGAAGATCACAGGCAACCACCACAACACTCAGCAGGAAGTTTTTGAGGAGCAGACCTTCCTGTCCTGCCTTGTAGCATGGGGCAGTGGGAAGAATGTGGGGATCACAGCCCCCGGACCTGCCTGTGTCCTGACCCCCAGGCCTAGGTTGTGCTCTGGGTACCCTGAAGCCTCAGTTTCCCGTTCTGTAACAGGACAGCCGAGTCCCCAGGGGGCATCCTGGCACGCGAATGTGGAAGGCGCTTAATCCTACCCAGCCAAGCAAGCAAGGACCTGAGTGAGCGCTTAGAGCAAAGGGACGGGCGACCCAGGGGACCTCTCACCTGCGGACCCTCGACCCTTGGAAGGCATCTGAGGAATGAACGGGGAGGGCGGTGACAGGGCCTCAAGGGCGGAGTCCGGAATTGGAGGGAGATTCCCGAGCTGCGGGCTGCTGCAGGGGAGGAGAGGATTGCGCAAGGGAAAGGCAGGGCGTTGGAAGGCCCGGGGTGGGGTGAGCTCCCCGTCACTGGAGGAATGCAAGCCCAGAGCCCATGAGCTCTTTACAAAACCAGTTAGCATAAGAACTATCTCAAGCGTCCCTGTGCATTCCAGCCCAGGGGTCAGCTGACCTCCCAGGAAAAGCAGCCCATCAACATCCGGGGCTCTAGGCCTGAGTCTCCGCCCCAGCCCAGCAGGGCCCGGATGCGAAGGGGAGCTGCTGCGGGTCACACGTCCTGTGGCACCAGCGTCCCTCCTGCGTGTCCAAAGCAGCCTTGTCCCCTTCAGGGCCAGGTCCAAGCTTCCTGGGCAACTCTGCCAGCTCTTTCACCTCTGTCACTTCCTATTCAAAATTTTTATCCTGTTGTTTTGTTTCGTATGTTTTGAGACAGGGTCTCCCCTTGTAGTTCAGACTGGCCCTTGAACTCACTATGTAGCCCAGGCAGGCTTCGAACTCCAGCCAATCCTCCTGCCTCAGCCCCCAAGGCAAGGCCCACCATACCTGGTATCTTACAGTTTTTATTACGTTCCTGCGTGTCTGAACTCTCCACAATGAACAGATGAAAAAGGAAACTCTTTCCGACTCTGAGCCTCCTTGAAAGGCTCCACTCCACTGTCTGGAACAGGGAGCCAGTGTCCCCAGAGCAGGGGGCAAAGGGTG
>PVJX010041437.1:0-14650 GCA_004027295.1 Dolichotis patagonum
GCCCTGACTACATGCATTGCTGGCAGGAGTTCCTGGGGCCTGTGAGGTGGTCTGCCCAGATGATGGGGGTCTTGGGAGGGGCCTGGGTCTAGTCGGCCCTGGCTGGAGTTCCCCTGTCCTGTCAAGTCATCTTCTGGGATGGTGAAAGTCATGGGAGGGGTCTGGGTCTATCCCAGCCCTGTGTGCATCGCTGGCTGGAGTTCTGGGTTCCCATGAGGTCATCTCTGCATCCATTTTCTCACAAATGATTAAAGTTTAATTTTGTTTATGGCAAAATAGTATCCCATTGTGTATAAGTACCACACTTCCTTTTTCCATTTGTATGTTGATAAACACATAGGCTGCTTCTAAAATTTAAGTATTATGAGTTGCACAGCTATAAAAAACAGGTATGCATATATTACTGGGTACGCAGTCTTTAACTCTGTTGGGAAGATACCTAAAAGGAGAATAGTCAGGTCAAATGGATTTATTTTATTTTTTGAAGAATCTCCATACTGATTTCCATAGTGGTTGTGCCAGTTTACATTCTCACCAATGAAAACAAAGTTTCCTTTTACTTCCTGTAGCCTTGCTAGCATTTGTTATTGGTTGATAATGATAGTCATTCTTTCTGGGCTCAGATCAAATCCCAGTGTTGCTTTAATTTGCATTTTTTAAATGGCCAGCAATGCTAATCTTTTTTTTTTTCCACATATGCATTGGCCATTTGTACTTCATTTGAGATTCCTACTCATTTCAGATTCCTATTTGTCATTGAGCTGGGAATTTAGGAGATGTAATTTTTTTTAGGCTTTGTGTGCTCACTACTTTAGTCCTTTGTCTGAACATCAGCTCAGAAAAATTTATTTCCATTCTGTAGGTAGTCTCTTCATTCTTTTTGTGGTTTCCATCGCTGTTCAGTAGCTTTTTAATTTGATGCATTTACATTTGTTGATGCTTGGTATTAATTCTTGTGCAACTGGGGTTCTGTTCAGGTCTTTATGTACACTTATTTTTGTCAAGTATTTCACCTGTTTTTTCTTCTGAGATTTTTTATCTATTTTGGTTTTAACTGAGTGCATGGTAAAACATATGGGCGTAGGTTCAGTCTTTGTCCTGTGGAAAGCCAAGTTCCCAGGATCATTTGTTTAAAAGGCTGTCTTTCCTCCAGTAAAAGAAGCTATCTTTCCTTTGCTCACTTTGTCAAAGATGAGGTAGCTGAGTGTGCCTGGAATCATTTCTCTATTTTCTGTTCCTTTGATCCACAGCTGGTTTTTTGTTTTTGTTTTTGTTTGATTTGGCTTGATTTTTTTTTCTTTTTTAATACTATGCTGTTTTTTTCAGTATAGCTTTGTAGGGATTGTGATGCCCACTGCCATGCCCTTGTTGTCCAGAATTGTTTTCAATATTCTAGGCCTTTACTGGTTCCACAGGAATTTTAGGATTGCTTTCTCTAGTTCTGTAAGGAATCATACTGGCATTTTAACTGGATTCCATGAAATCTATATAACAGTTTTGGAAGTATGGCCATTTAGACTTTGTTCTACCTATCCAGGAATAGGCATATCTTTCCATTTTCTGATGTTCCCAATAATGTCCTTTTTCACAGTGCTATGCTTTGTGTTGTAGTGGTCTTTCACTTCTTTGGTTGGTTAAATTCCTAAGTATTCAATTTGTCTTGATGCTACTGTAAGAGGTATTATTTCCCTAATTTCTCTCTCACTGAGTTTGTTATTGGTACACATAAACACTATTGAGTATTGAGCACTGACTTCATATCTTTCTATGCTAGTTTATTCATTCCAGGAATTAGTTTATTAATTCTAAGAATCTTTTGATAGCTTTTAGAGTCTTTTAGTAGAGTATCATGTTATCTAAAAACAATGATAATTAATTTCTTGCTTTCCTACTAATATCCTTTTTGTTTGTTTCTCTTAACTGTTAATTCAAGGAAGTTTCATATTTTCACACTTTGGATTCTCTCATGACTATCATTTAATTATTTTGTTTAATTTTATCATTTCAGTAGGCATTCTCTTTGTTTAGGTTTAGCCTCCAGGTTTTAGCCTAATTTTGTAAACTCTCATAGCTTTAAGGCTTTATTTTGGAGTCTGTATTGTTCTGTGACTGCAGTTATGGCAATTCCACTGTAAACTGAGTCATATATTTTTAAAAAATCCATTTTCCATGGTTCTTAAAGTTCAAAAGTCCAATATCAAGGTCTTCCATGTTAGTTGTCTAATGAAGGTCTTCTGTGTTCATAGAAAGTCACCCTTTATTTGTATCTTATATGTTGGGAGGTCTTAAGGAGTTCTTCTCTCCCTTTCTCTCTGTCTCTCTTTCTCTTTGGGGCTTCATTTTGTTAAATTATCAAATAGGGAATTAGGATACACAAATGAATTTGAAGACACCAATATTCAGAGCACAGTGGTCTACTTGGGTAATCTGTGAGTGCTGGGGCTCTGCTTTTCTCTGATGGTAGAACTCAAGATTATAGAAGGAATTTTCTCAGATGAGAGAGATTACACAAGCGGGGTTTGGTGGGATCTGTCTCATCACACACTCACCCAGAAGAATCTCTCTGTGAAAGTACAGGCTGTACTGTACTGGATCTCCATACTGCTTTCCCTGCAGCTGCTGTTGTTAAGAGGACCCTCTTTTGATTCAGATGAAGAACATACCTTCCTGTGCATCCTTCTGCTACTAGGGAAGAGGCTAGAAAATGGTTAGCCTTGACGGTCTTTTTGTCTATATTTTTCACCTGTATGTGCTGTATTCTGCCCTATCTCACCCTGCTTGACTCTCAAATCTGTTCTTTTTGCTACATTTCACAGTGCTTCCTTGATTATTTTTTGAACTCTAGGGGAAAGTTGTTCTTAGTGAAGAGGGATGAGGGATAGGAAAAAAATAGGGAAGTACAATTCTGTACCTATATCATTTATTTTCTATTAAGGAAGTTTCTCACTGTACTTTAAAGAGTGCAAAGTGGAAAATGTACTTTTTGTTTCTAAATATAAAGATATTTACTTTGTGTTTGTTTTAGGAAAAGAAAAAAATTTACATTATACTCTAGGAGAAACTAAAATATTAATGGTTACGCGGGTGTGAGAGACAATTCACACTGGAAGAAAATTTAGGAAAATCAAAAATTGCAAAATCAGATTATTTTTCCAATCATTTAAAATTTATATTTGACTTTTAAAATTGTGAAAATGGAAATCAGGCAATATATTTTTTGGATGCATTTTACGAGTGAAATACAACTTTGAACAACATGGTCTAAGATTTGTCATGGAGCTACCTGAAAATTTAATGTAAAATATAGACCTTTATAGAATTTAAAACAAGTATATACAGATTTGTGATTTTAAAGATATTAGTTTTAATTTAATTTTACTAACTATCCATTACTGATATCAAACACAACAATTTTTAAGTGTTTTTTATTACTCTGGTAATTTGCTGCTGTCCCTATGTGGCAAAAACGAGCCTGCAACTCATATGTTCATGTTTTGGCACATATACACTGGCCTGGTTGGGAACAACAATTGCTTCTAAGAATTACTAGAAACAATTTCCTATACGAGTTTCAATCAGGTATCTTTTAAAATCATTTTTACCCTACATAAACCAAGTAATAGAATAATTAAAACATTCTCTCATATTTGTTTGATTCTATTTATTCACAATTTCCCTTGGGGATTAAGGTTTTAAGACTCAGAATTCAGTTATTGCAGTTTCTTTTGTAAATATGAAGTGATAAGGTCTGTCTATTTTCCGTAGCCATTCACTTATAGGTTGGCTACCACTGAAGGACCTATGAAAATGGTCATGCTTCATTAAAATAAGCAGAAAAAAAAAACTGGACCATCTGTGATGATCCCAATGGTAAATATTATGAGGATATCAAGCAAATAATAATGTAGGCCCCAGCAGGGTTTTTAATGCTTTGATAATAACAGAAGCTATAAGTGACCTATGCTGAAATGACCATAAATGATAATGAACATGAATGCATCATTAAGATTTTGCTATAAAATTTACACTATGTAAAAGATATCCTGAGATCAGAAGGAAGTTGTAGGAGAATAAACTTCTATGATGTACAATACAAAGTTTCTGTTTGACAACATAAATTACACCAAAATGGAAGCACTTAAAAAATAATCACACTGGTTAAATTGCTAACCTTTCAAGATTTACAATTACAAAATAACTAAATGATGATTTGAAAAACTATCCAATAGCTGCATTTTGAACTCACTAACATAACTTTAAATGTGTATTACTTACAAAATATTAAGAAGTGCACCAATAAAACCTAATATCTGATTTATTCGTTCACATTTTATGTCTTTGCCTTGTCACACAGCTGTCGCAATGTCAAACTCAGTGATGGGCTTTTATTCCACAGAGTAAGTAAAGGATCACACTCACATTTTCCATAGTGGATGTCTTGCAGATATGCTCAACAGCAAACCAAGTGCATTATCTTTATTGCCCACAGAGAGCTCATTTGGAAGAGATTCAGCTCGATGCCAAGGACAGTAACTTTCTTTGTTCAGTCCCTTTCCATAGTGATTTACAGTATGAGTTTCAAATATGACTTCCCGATACATGTAAAGTTGTTACCACTGACCTTGCCTATAGTTGTTTTTCTAGCAAAAGGGTCCTTTCACTCTTTCTTACCTAAGATGTTACTTTCCGTTTTCTAGGGTTTGTTTCAATAATTTAGTTTTTATTCACTTTCTCTTCTGGGGCCGTCACATCCTTCCCTCAGTTCCCACAATAATGCATTCATGTTTGACGGACCCTTCAACAAGAACTGAGCAAAAAGTCTGCTGTTACTTGCCACTGCATACATTTTTCTCTGTTTGCTTTTTTTATCAGAAATGTTTCTTTATTAACAAATGAATTAAAATTATTGCAGGGCTACTTTTAGAGCCACCTTTCTTCTAAGTGGAACTGATAAATATTTATGGAATTTATGAAATTGTACTATATATTATATATTTTTATTTTCTTTATATGCACATGCAAAAAATATGACCAGATAGATTCTCAAATACATCCCATATACAACAGAATTAGAGGGCAATAGTTCAAAAAGATTAGGAAAATAAAGATGAAGATCCAGAAATAAAAAGGGACCCTCATTTTTTCCTTATGAATACTATTAGATAACATTTACACAAAAATCAAACTCTTTAACATGATAAGAGCATGACAATGGAAGTTAATTTATTATTGGCCCGAAATAAAAATTTAGAAATGTTGCCATAATCTTGCATTGGCAAAGAGAGAAAAATAAAAATCATAGCTCAATAATCTTTCACAATTTAAAATAAAATCAGTTATTCTATCACCTGATGTTCTCTTCAGAATTAATGAATGGATGAAAGGACAATGCAGGAGAATATCAGTATGGATTACTGATAGTTTGTCTCCAATTAAATAATTAATCCAATGTTTCAGCCTCAGGCTAAAAACAAATTTGTGTGTGTGTGTGTGTGTGTGTGTGTCTGTGTGTCTGTTGCAGTATTGAAAATTGAACCTAGAACCTTCACACTGGCTACAACCTCAGGCATTATTAATAATATTGTTATTATTATTATTATTATTTTAAAATAAAGACTCAGGATTACCTCAAATTTCCATCTTCTGGCTTCATTCTCCAGAATACAAGTGCTCCGTGCTTCTGCCGTCATACTTAGTATATATTCTTTTGCCTTATTATGCCAACTTTGCTGTCAGGATTTGCAAGACAGTAGGTACCTCCTGTCCTCCTTTGTAATGAGGAAAAGTGATGAAATATTGGTTTTTCATTCAGTTGATTAGAATGTCTTCTGCAGATGATGAGCACAATGATAAAGTACACATTTTATTTGCTACTACGTACTCAGCGCCTAGCTCAAAGCCAGGCACTGAACTGCAGTTTAGTCTGTTCTTGATAAGTAAGTGAGCCATTTGCTACTTAAGTGCTGGAATTAATGAATTTTTGGTATCTGGTCCTCCTGACTTCCTTTCATAGGTCCTCCTGTCTAATTTTTTCTTACTCATTTCACCATGAAATATCTTCTGCTCTTTGTCTTGTGTTTCCAATACCTATCTTTTCTTGTCTCTCTCTAAATTTTCTTTTTTCTATCAATGCGTATCTTTCTTAAACTGATGCTTCAGTTATTGGTTATAAAGCACATTACGTGTACATTGATGAAATTACTGTTAACATTTTTAAATAATTTTATTCACATAGTTAAAAAATAAAGTATTTTAGATATAATGCTCTTACCAATACATAAAACCAAATACCTTACTCAAAATCACAGTATCAGTAGTATTTGAATTAGCAATACTATACTGATAAAATTGATGCTGTTATTTTATTGAAAGTGTAATATGAATGGTTTGGGTTTGGAAGTCACATGCAGGTTTTTGAGTTTTACTTTTTTTTATATATATCAGCCCATTTTTAAAAAAACATATTTGAAATGTCATTATTACTGTGATTGTATACCTTTTAAAACAACTTTTGTAAGTTCCCACCTTTTTAATGGACCAATCAATTCAATAATGTACTGTTAAACATAGTAGCTGCATAGTATTTACAAATTCTGAAAGCAATTAGATGTTTCTGAGCAAAACAACTGAGTCATGTAAAAATCTACTTGCCACATGCATGTTCTGCTGCTTTTGGTCTTCTACCTGCTCTGCTTTTCATAAATTTAAAACAGTGAAATCTTTACTTATACAGTGTATAACCATGATTGGATTTCATCCTGACCACAAGTTCACACCCACACGAGCAAACTAACCAAAAATCACATGGCCATATTTGCTGAGGACATTTATTCCTACTTAATACAGAATATGGTGATATTTACTTTTTTGTAAGATCATCATATAATTTTGAATCCATGACTGAATAAATGCCAGGATGGCTTAAACACTTAGAATGCTCTAGAAAACTCTAAGAAACCTTTTATGTACTTTAAAGCATTGAATATTCAATAAAATCCTATGAAACATCTAACACTATCAACCATTGGGGCTTTATTGTTTTGTTTTGTTTTTATTTTTGTTTTTTGGAGATGGGGATCTCATAGTGCAGATTGCCCCTGAACTCACAGTGATTCATCTGTCTCAGGTCCAAAGCAAGAAGATTACAGGTATGAACCACCATGCCTGAAACTCACTATGTGACTGTCTGTATCCAGACATGAATAATGGCAAACTTGTATACAACTCACAGTAATCTCTAATTTGATTCCCTTCTAGGTGGTAGGATAATCTGATTGAATTGCCTTTTCTAATCCCAAATTTTATGTTGGTGAAGCAGAGAAAAATAAACAATGATAGAGCAGAATGGATGCTCCATTTATAAAAATGCCTTTCATAACATCCAGTGAAATACTTCAGCAAAGTGTGTCTTTCAAATCAATCTGTCCTGACATACGTTGGTAGGTAAAAATTACTCATTAATATTTAATCAAGCTGGCTTTGGCCACACATATGCCTCCAGCAACTGTCATGATACTGTGTTTTAATGATGTGAAATGGAAGCAGAGACTATACATAGACAGAAGTGTCAAATTTAGAATGGAGTGTGAACCGTTGTTTGAGACTTCGTGCACATGAGGTTAATATTTCCCTGTCAAATTCTAGCACAGTTTAACACCCATTTTATAGTGACACATACATGTCATATATTAAAAGGAAATATTTATGCTCATACACTGCAAATGATTCACAAATGCAAAGCTCAAGTGTTCATATCATTTGTACATCTTGAGTTCCATATTTTTGTAATTATTGATGAAATTATGAAGATTCGGGATAAGGTACATTTCAAGGGGAGAGAGATGCTGCTGATCAAATAGGAGGTCCTGTGGTTACTGACCACCCCCCCCCAAATTCTTTCACAATATACTCATAATTTTGAGTAAAACTTTTTTCTAAAGTCTCCTTAAATGTCATGATTCTTAAGTTCAGTATAGATAATGCCCACAAATATTTACACTAAAAGTAACAATTTTAAAAAAATAATAGATATGTGTTAGGAAAAGATTATTTACTGATAACAAAAAAAGTACACTAAAACCTTCCCCAGGAATTTAGTTCTGGTCTGACTCCAAGTCTGAACTCACTTCTGAGCTTAAGTGTGTGAGCTTTTATCTGTGAACTGCACATAAATTTTAAAAGCTGTGTAATACAAAGATACAGCAGCATGGAATAAATATTCCCATCCCCAAAGGAAAAAGAGGTGAACAGACAACAATCAGGTCAAATCAGGAAAAAGTCTAGATGCTGAATGTTAAGTCTGTTGCTCCATGTGTGGCCTTGATAGAATATGGTAGTGAGATGGAAGCTCCAGGGGGCTTGAGAGGTCCCACACCTGTGGCCTTGTTAGCTGCGTCTCACAGCACCTCTGTCCTGGCTGACTGTACTTATTCTGTGATTTTCCTGGTCAGACCCTTCAGGTTCCTGATACTTCCAAGTCCCTGAGGTCCTAACCCTTACCCTCCTGCACTGGCTTCTCCCACATCTGCCTGTGTTGCTATCTATTATCACTGTGCTGGCCTCCCAGACCTTCCTCTGAAATCTGGTCTGGAGCCTCCATGAACCCACAGCTCACGAATCCTGCATGCTGGTAAAACTAGTACCACAGGGACAACACCATGGGCTTCATCTAGTATGTGTTCTTAAACCATCTCCTTTGTTGTCCTAGTTCAAAATACTTAGCTTATTTATAGTGTCTGTAATCTCTTCAGAAACCATCTTTCTTCTGCCTCCCATCTTATGTGTGCTTCTTTTTGAGTCAAACTAAAGTTTTTCTAATCTTTTTGCTTTTGGTTCTCATTATTATTCTAGTTAAAAGCAACCAGTGGGATCCATGGCACTACTACTGGTTAGTCTATCATATTTAAACTCAGTTTCCCATGAAGTTTTAATGCATGGAGAAAATGTAGGCAAATTCTGAGTCATGAAGCACACATGTCCTGCAGTCCATTTCGCAATGAGGTTCTCATTCCTATCTGAAACTTCGTGAGGTTGCAGTCTTATGTCTGCCCTCTCACCACTGTTCTGGTCTTCTGACTTTCAATTGGAATTTCCCACCAAGCTTTGCTTATAGCATTTTAAATGGTCTTCAGCCTACTTCTCCAAACTTTTCCAAACTCCTGTACAAACATTTACCAAAGCCTCTTGAATCATATTGGTCATTGACAATCCCAGCAATAACCCTACTTCTCTAGTGCAAATTTCCTCCATTTGCCAATGTTTCCATTTTGGGGATAAAATACCTCACTATTGTGGACTTCTGCAATGAGCCCCCAATATTCTGAAAAGTGTTACAGTGCATGGTGAAAAGAAAGAGCACATGGAGGGGCAGTGGAGAACTGGAATGACCAATTGTTTAAAAAGGACAAAAGGCCTCAAGGCAGCCAGAACTTCAGTATTTATAGGTCACATTTACCTTGAGAATAGTGAGGGGATTGTAGCTGGATGTACTAAATAGGTGGTTAGGCCGGCAAGACTTGTAAAAGAAGCAAATCTTTCTTGCGAAAAGAATGAAATAGGCAGATTCAGGTAGTGGTCATCAAGTCACCTAGCCAATTCTAGGAGGGGATTTTCTCTGGAGTCACACTGTCCTGGGTGGAGACATTATCTCATATCTTAGCCCCACAATCTCACTCTCTGTCTCTGGCTGAACTGTAGTCCTTGGCAAAGAGCAATGCTATCCTGACACCATCGGCTTGCTATCATGAAGATGTGCATGCAGCCTTGTCCAGAATCAGCAAGTAAACTAAAAGCTAATTTAGGGAAGTCACCCCTCTGCTTGTTTGCTAGTGAGCACAATCACATTTGGGTCTGGGGGAGGGCAAAGTGGGAGTCTTCCACATCTGATGGAATTTACAAGAGGAGAAGTTAATTTTTGGTTAGTTTCAGTGGTCTAATTCCATGGTCCACTACACGAGAGGAATAAACATCTGTTGGAAAGTCTTGTAGAAAAAACAAGATTACTGAAGCAGAATACAGAGCAAGAGTCAGAGAGAAAGAAGCCAGAGTTCCTGTGACTTCTAATCCTGACATGCAACATCACTGGATGAAGAAATTCCTAGCAAGTTACTAAAACACACCTCTGGGTATGTGTGAGTGGGTAATGGAGGCATAACTTTGTTTAAGATATCTGGTATTCACCTGTTCCCTGCTGTTATGTTCTACTGTTCTGCTTTCTGCACAACATGAACTAAGCAGCCTTGTTTCACAGCGGCCTTCCATCCTGATGTTCTCATCTTGAGGCAAGATGACCACAGACTGAACCTCTCAGACTGTCAGCCAAATGAAAATCGTGTTTCCTGAAGCTGTGGTTGTCAGGTATTGAGACTTGCTGACAAGGAAATTGACTAGTAGAGATATAGTGACCAAAGTCACATCCCCATGACATTTCCTCCAAAAAGTCCCCATCTCCTAGCTATCATTGTGCTTGGAATTTATCAATTAGTTATCTGCTTAATGAGGTTAGTGTCCTCACACTAGCTTAACAGAGTTTTTAATGCATCAAATAGATAATCAAGTTTAAGCTAACAATAGAGCGGTTGATTAAAAATTGTATTGAGAATTTTAGTTTCACCTACTCATGCCAACCTAATGACTTTGACTCAATGACTATTTAAAACTTTTGTCAATCTTTCTTTCTTTCTTTCTTCTTTTTTTTTCTTTTGTACCGTATGCCACTGAACTAAATCCCCAGGTCCTATCAATGTTTTTTGAGTGACACAAGTATACATTTAAAGCTAATATTTCTTTTGCTATGGGTTTAATCTTCTAGTTTGATTTTGAGAAAAATTAATAGTCACACTATTAATGTTAATGATGTTTTCAATAATAACAATATTTGAGATAAGAATAAAAGCTAATTTATATTTTTAGAACAAAACATAATATAAAAACCATAAATAGAATAAAAAATCCAAAGCCAATAATTTATTCTAGTCACTTCAGCTTTTAAAGACTGTCACTCTTCAGACTGGCTTTCTTTGTAGGCACTTTTCTGAATTTTCTTCATTTTTTTTATTTTACAATCTCTAATATCTTCTTGTATCCTCTATCTCCAAATGTGAAATTATTTTTCACCTCTACATCAGCCTTGACTTCTGAGTATACTATTCCCCAGACTCCTGTCCCCAGCTTAAAGAATTCTTGACTTGTTTTCCTCCACATTTTGGCAATATGCACCCCATGAGCCCCCTCACTTCCGATACACACCACCACACTGTGCATACTTCTTACGCACTGCACTTTCCAATTTGTTTTAAAGTCATCAGTTAGTGAATCAGTTCGTTACTAGATTACTAAATGCTTGAAATCAGCATCTGTGTCTTAGTCTCATTCGTTAATATAACAGATAACTGGTTTTCAAATAAATTAGTTTCTGAATAAATTACCCACTAAGGCATTTCTTAAAAATAGTGTAATACACCCCTTGCATGTCAGAAAGGATGTGTTTAAATTACCAGTACTGGTAAACAATTAAATGAATGACTCCAAAGTGTTAGAGTGAATTATATTTCAAAGAAACAGCTTTCTAAAAATTAAAAACAAAACCATTAGCTGATACATTTACTGCAGGAGAAAGTCAGAACTTTTTTTAAATGTTTCATTTCATTTTGGTCCTAAGAAAGCAGCATCTTTGAACAGCTGCCTCCAGGTGTCAGCCTGTAGGAAGTCATTTAAAACTGGGGCACACCAGGGCAGTTTCCATGGAAGCAGAAATTAACCCCCAGGAATCTCATATGCTTTAAGAACCACAAGTAGCACATCTGGTACAACCTCGACTAGAGACAATTGAGGCACATGCCTGTTATAAAACAAAGCACAAAAAAGAGCATTCACCTTAATAATTGTTTTTATACTACTGTAAATCTTCCTTTGAACCTATACATATAAAACAAAAAGCCAGGGTAAATATAGTTTAATTTTCTGCTATAAAGTCTTTACTGAATGATAAATTATCTTTGTTTAGAAAATAATATAGCAGTCAAAGATCTTTATGATTAACATGTTTTAACAGTTTATCTGTGCTTTTGCTTATTACACATTTTAAAAATACTATGTGTGTTTTAAATATATATTCTCAGGAAAAGCTTTCCTAAGTCAAACAAAAATTAGAGATTATATAATCATCATATAAAGAAATAGTGGTCTAGTTATTTTCATTGTTATTAAGGTTTCTTTAATGATCCTATTATATTTAACAATCTATGCCAGACACTGCTGTGTTTTGTTAATACTAATTTATCACTACACATTTGCAAGCATTAACTCATCTATGCTTATATCAACAGCCTGAAATGGGAATGATTAGCATCTCTTCCCTTTAGCAAACAAAGAAAATGACCACATCTGGTTAAGACACTTTCTCAGGTCACATAGTCAAAATAGGGCAAAAACTAAATTTGCCTTTTGTCATTTGGGGATTGGATTTCAAGATATTTTCTGCTACATTATGTTATCTCTCTTATGTTAAAGATAGAGAAAATGGAAGCTCCGTGAAGCAAATACTGAAACAAGACCTGTGTGGAACTTATTTCATGGGGAAATGTGAGTTTATGGAAACAATGAGAATGACATGAAATCATTTAAAAGATTCTACTTCTTGTGTGTTTTCTTGTTCTCTTGAGGAGTCCATAACTTCTTAAGCTCGTTTTTCTGCTCTTTATTTCTTTGACTTTACTGGAATAGGGTGGCAGAGTGAAATCTGACATCACAAAGAAATGCCTTCGCTTAATAAATGCAGGCATAGCGAAAGTTACCTCTTGCTTTCCCATGTCTATTTTAAAATTCACCTTGAGAACAAGTACAATGAAAAAAATCAAGAATTTCAACAGAATTATGGCCTATTACTTGTACTATAAATGTCAATATATTTCAAAAGACATGTGAGAAAAATAAATTGCATTTCAACATAGTTATAAATATTTGTGTGCTATAGGTTACAGTAGTAATGAATTTAAAAGGCCACAACCAATTTGGAAGTAAATATTTCAAAATTAAAATACAATAAAGATTTGTAGAAATTACTTATATTCTTGGTGAGAATGTAAACGAACAGAGATGTTTTAGAAAATAATTTTTCAGTCCCTAAAATTATTAGAGTTGCTGTATGATTTAGAAATTCCATGCTTAGCTAAACTACCAAGAGATATATAAACATACTCATACCACAAACTATACATGATTATTTATAGTTGCATTATTGAAAGTAGGCAAAAAGTTGGGCAATATATTGTCTATCAATTTAGAGATGGTTGAATACGTATGCTAAAGGATGTTACTGATAAATTAAAAGAAAGCACCAATTAAGGGTAACAACAAAGATTAATTTTGAAAGTATTAGGCATCAAAAAACCCTTTTATCTGAAATGTCCAGTATGGGAAAATGTATAAAGTAAAGAAATTGATAGATTTCCCAGACTAGGGGATTCAATAAAAGGCAGAAGTTACAGGGTGAATTGTAATGCTAGACCCTAAGGTACACTATGAAGGCCATAACAATCTCTCTCTCTCTCTCTCTCTCTCTCCTCTCTCTCTCTCTCTCTCTCTCTCTCTCTCTCCTTCTCCATTTCTCTCTTGCTCTTTTCTTTTACCTCTTATTCTGTTTTCTCAGATACATCTTACTGAGCATGAAGCAATCTCCCACTTTGTGAGTAGCTCTGCAGAAAGGCTACATAGCAAGAAACTGTTTCCATTCACAAAATATACAAGTGATCTCAGAAGGGCATCGGGACCCACACACTCTGCCCCTAAGCTAACTGTCCTCTTGGTTTGGATCTCTTCTGCAGCGGTAGAAGGCCCTTGAGCCACAGGAACCTGGCTAAGAAACACTGTGACTCCTGATTCAAAGCAATTGTGTGATAATGAATGTGCTGTTTTCAATCTTTAAACTCTGTGATAAATGTTACAGGCAGCTGATCTAGTTAGAAATATTATAGGCAGTCAGACAGGGCGAGGCCCTTGAGGAAGCCAGCACAGAGGACCAAATGTCCTGTGACCTTGGAGAAGACAGATCTCAAAACAGAAGACAAAACAAATGCAACCATGCCCTAAGTGTAAATAATAGAAATTAGGTATGGATCACCTTGAGAAGCCAGGAGTCACCATCCAAATCCCCTATGGAAAGAGTCACTGACCCTTAAGAATGCTACCTTGCTACGTGACTTGCTTCCCCATTTGTCCCTGATTTGGTAAATTTTGCCTGAACAGTTACACTTACTGGTTGATCATACCTCTGTCCCACCTCATGCCCATCTACCTTGCAAGTTCCCAGTTTTCCCCACTTTAGATCTGCCTCTCCTTATGGTTTTACTCTATAAAACTCCCTAGAAAAGACAGAATCTTTGGAATCCTACTCAGAACCCCATGTGTCTCTCAGACAGAAGCTTTCTTTCTCTCAAATATTTCTTCTCTCTTTTTTTTTTTTTTTTTTTTTTTGATACTGGGAATCAAACTCATGACCTGGCACTTGTCAGGCAGGGGCCTATGCTGCTGAGCTAAATCCCCAGCCCATTCTTAACCTCCATTGTTCCTCCTACTGGACATATGGTAGGTTGAGAATTTTGTTCCCCTATATCAATAATGTTACTCAGTGATAGATAATTGGCAAATAGTA
>PVJX010041438.1:0-14654 GCA_004027295.1 Dolichotis patagonum
ATTATTGTAATTGAAACTATGCTCAACTATAGCAGAGTAAGAGATATGGTGTTAGATACTGTTGATGTCCAGTTGACTTAATGTAAAGTACTGTGTTGCCTATGTTGTCCTGTTCTGATCTGCTCTGTACTGCCCCCTTTTGTTTTATTCTCTTTTAAATTAAAAAAAATCAATCAATCAATCAATCAATTCAACTTGGTACAACTCTGTCTCAAAATTATAGATAAATAGGGTCAGGGATTTAGCTCAGTGGCATAAGTGCCTGTCTGGCAAGTGCAAGGTTGTGAGTTCGATCCCCAGGACACCCCCCAAATTATAGATAAATAAATACAACTTATTGAATTCCTGTCTTGGAATTAAAACAAACAAAAAAGGCCGGGGTTATAGTTCAATGTGAAGGCTTTGAGTTCAATTCCTAGGACCATATACTCATGCAAAAAATGAATTATAGATGAAATGTACAAAGGCTACACGTGTAGTTCATGCCTAGGCATATGGTAACAAAAATAAAAATGATTTTCAGAGCAAAATTTTTTATTAATTTTTATTTTTTATTATTTTATTTTATTTTTGAGACAGCGTCTCGCTATATGGTTCAGATTGGCCTTGAACTCACTATGTAGGTTAGGCTGGCCTGGAACTCACAGAGATGCTCCCAACTCAGGTTCCAGAGTACTGGGATTACAGGTGTGTGCTACCACACCCAGATGGTAAAAACAGTTAAATTTTAAAAAGAAGCCATAACATTCAACAACTGGGGTGCTACAAGAATGTTGAAATACATGTATTGCAAACTGTACACATTTGCTTATTTCAGTGCATAAAATGTAGAATTTAGTAATATGCTGATAAATTTAACAGTGATGATTTCACCTAAATACTATTAAAGACTTAGTCAATGTTCACTTGGGCCAAAATACTCATCCTATTTCATCTTCTGTGAAGTGACAAAATGAATCCATTCACAGTCGAGTATTAATAGCTGTTTGGAGATTTCAGTACACATTTTCTTTCTCCTTTATTCTCTCTCTCTTCCCACCCCTATTCCCATATTCATGCACATATATTTCAAACACCAATACTTTTATTCCACTTCTTTGGACTAAAATAACATTAAGAATTCTTGGCAATTAAAAATAGATCTAAGGGGCTAGGGATGGAGCTCGGTGATAGAGCACTTGCCTAGCACATGTGCAAGGCCCTTGGTTCAATCCCCAGTAATAAAAAAATTATGAAAATTAAATTTTCCATTTGCCCATTTAGAATTACATAGAAAGATAGGGCACTGAAGTGGGGCTTAGCAAATACTCTCCACATTCCTGAACCTATCATTTTATTTAGTCCCCTATACCAACTCCATTTCACGGGAAGTATCTGAGACCCTCATCGTGCCACCATCTGTCATAGAATGTGGCCATTCACTTTCAACCACCAAAGTGTCTGGATTTGCTCCCAAAGGAGCATCAGAATCTACTGAGACACTATTTAAATAACAAATTTTCTGGCCTCTCCACAGACCTAAGATATCAGAACCTCTTGGGGTAGACTCCAGGAATCTGTTTAACAAGTTTTCCAGGTGACTAGACAGTGAGCCAAGTTTTAGGGAACTGTGTGCTTACCACCCCAAGGGTGCTGCCAGTGACAACACCCCAGCGTTCACCTGCATGCCTTCAATTAGCAGTCTCAAAGACTGAGAATACTTCTAGAAAAAACTAAAGCACCAAAAAGTCATTTTTTTTTTTTGGTACTGGAAATCGAACTCAAGATCTTGCACTTGCCAATCAGGCGCATATGGCGCTGAGCTATATTCCCAGCCCAAAAGTCATAATTATTTTTAAAAACAATCTAACAATGCTACAGTCACTTAGGAGACCAAAAGACCTTCAATATCCCAAGTGGATGGTAGCCCACAAAAACAACTGGGCAAAAGTCTCTGTGCAGCAGGCCCCATCCTACAACTCACAGCTAGCTAAAAAGAGTACCTTGGCCCAGCTCAGGGAGAGCACATTTTTAAAGAGGTCTCCTGCCCCGGCTGAACCTCAGGGAGGCCTGACTGCAGGGTTTTCCGTTTCATCACCACAGGAAGGTGAGTGTCCTCCAGCAGGAGCTCATTAATGCCTTGCTTTTAAATCAGCTTTTGCTTCAGGCCATTCTGTGGGTTTGCTTATAAGAACACAGTTCTGCAGTCTACCCAAACCTCACTTCCCTTCACCTCTATAAATGGGCCTGCCCCTTTCTGGCCCTTACAGAGTATGGGCTGGAACACACCTGGCCAACAATTCCCCCACCCCACCATTTGATACATATTATGTAGACCTGGTAATCATAAAACAGGAATAAGGCAGAGTTTACATATGCTTTCTGGTTTAGTTCCGGCATTCCCAGGGGGGGTGGCAGGCTTCACGCTCTTATAACCAGCTGGGAGCTGGGAGCAATCAGGCCCTTAATGGCCAAAACAGAAAGGGACTGCATCACTGAGCACCTCTTGACAGTCAAGGCCTTTCCTGCTGAATGATAGCGACACGAAAGTACCCCCTCTACGCATATGCACACAGGACATGTACACACATGCACACACCTGTGTGCACTCACCTAAAATGGAGCAGGTTTAGAAGCCTGAAATAGCTATCCAAATTAAGTTCACTGTGTCTCTGCAAAATCCTGATGGAGCTTTTACAATGAAAAAGTGAAAGGGTCTAGGTAGGCACAAAGTGCTATGACGAAGTATCAGATTGAAGCAGGCGGCCTTGGATTTTACTTCTGATTCTCTCATGAATTATATAGCATTAGGTGAGGCTCCTTGAACTTCATTTCTTCTTTTGTTAATCAATGGGACAGGATAACCTAATGCCTCACAGCGCTTCCAACATGCACATTATAGTGAAATGTTCACTGTAGTGGAATTTATTCAGTTACGCTTATCTAGCAACTAGACTGTGACCTTTTCAAGAACGAAGACCTATGTTTTCGGGAGTCTGGAACATCTAGCACCTAACAAAGTATGATGCATGAAGCTGATGTCTAATAAATGTTTACTAAATAAACCTCTATCTTGAGAACAGTGCACTTAGTTCCTTACCAGCTCCCTACTGCATGCTTTTGAGGGGGATAAAAGCTCTAGAGCGAGATACATACATTCAAAATCAATTATGCTGCTGTCAAGAGACAAACGTCAGAGGCAACCATGAAATACCCCCACACTTTTTCCCTAATATTATCTTTTTCCTGTTACTAAAGTCATTTCCAGCTGGGTGTGATGGTACATATCTGTAATCCCAGCTACTTGGAGGCTGAGGCAGGAGGATCACGAGTTTAGGGCCAGCCTGGGAAATTTAGCAAGGCTGCATCTCAAAAAAAAAAAAGTTTGGGTTGTAGCTCAGTGGCAGAACATTTGCCTAGGATGCTCAAGGCACTGGGCTCAATCCCCAGTACTACAAAAGGAAAAAAATGGCATTCCCACACCACTAGCACCCTTGTATCTGACATTCTGACACATAATGGGCTATCAATCAGTATTAGTGAATGAACATTTAAATGCATTTACTTTTCATTTTTCTAGTTCTGTGAAATTTACTTTTGCACAAGGCCCCAGAATCTGGCCTCAAATTATAAAGCAGTCAAGGGAATAATTATCCAGTGAAGAACACCATCGTTAGATAGGATGTTTCTGTTCATTTTACTATAAAATATTTTCTCAGCAAATGTGTTTTAAATGGCCAACACTGCAAATGGGGCAATTAGAGCAGCCCTGTAAGTAGCCATGCCTAGGGTTGCATCATTTCCGTCTTCCTAGTTTAATTCAACCAAAGAAACCAATTACCTCTATCATTTTGTACTTCCAGAGTTTAAAGACAAGGCTAAATGGTCCAATCTGTTCTCTACATTCTGAGTAAGCAATGGCTCAGAATATGCAGCAGTTGCACTGTATTGAAGCTAAATACAAGAGTCAACCAGGCCAAACAAAACTGGTTTGAATCTTAGGCGCTCCCACATAAAAGTTAGTTTTGAGACCTTCGGCAAGGCACTTAACCTCTCTAAGCTTCATTTTATTCTGTGTCAAAAGGAGACATTACGATGACCTTTCTCATTAGTTTATTAAAATAATATGATACAGCCCAGCAGAGAACCAAAGATGTAGTAGGAACTCAATGATGGTAGTGTATTCTACTATTTTGCCACTTCCTCCTACAAAGATGGCAGCATTAAAAAAAAATCGATCATTAGCTTAAGGGGGTATGGTTGGTAGCATTGCCTGTTCACTCTACATTGGAAAGATGCCTTCTGTGGTCCCCTGATAATGTCTGACCGAAACCAAGCAAACTGGTGTCTCATTACAGAACTATTCTTCCACATCACAGATCCCGTGAGCCTTCAACCAGTATAATCATGGTCAAAAACATATATATTGGGAAACATGGATATTTTGTTTTCTTATGTTCCCATGAAGCTTTAGCTTATAAGTCTGGGACTCTTATGTTTAAAGTCACTACTCAGTGTGGTTACTGATTAAGAGTATAGGAATAAAACTACAATCAGAAAGAGTGCTGATAACCAAATTAAAAGCATCAATTTCTCATCAATTTCTTAATCGTGGCTCCTCCACTTGCTACAGCTAGGTGCTTATAGCAAGTAATATCACTAAGCTCCAGTTTCCTCATTTACAAAATGAAGATAATATCTCCCATTTCACAAGAGGACTGTCTCATGGAATAATAGTAATAATAACTAACATTCATTGAAGATTTACAAGTACCAGACAGATCCTAAGTGCCTCACCACATATCACTGCCTAAAAAGAAGATGTTCTTTTTATCCTTATTTCATGTATAAGAAAAACAGGGCTCATGAAGATAAATATGGCTCCCCAGTGTCCACAGCAAGAAGTAGAGGAAGCTAAGATTCAAAGCCAGGATTTATGACCCCATAGACTGCCACTACTACACATTGGCTAGCTCTGCAAAGTCACTCAGTCCATCTGTCATCCTAGCCCACCCTCTATTTTACTCGTATCTCTTGATGAGAACCTGCTGCTGGACAGGCCATCTTAACCCCAGAAAACCTAGTCTGAGAACTGTAGACTGGTACTCACAGTGGTGGTCAGCTTGCCTCCATTCTTCTGAACATACTGGATAGAATCATGGATTGTTGAAAACAGACCAAGCAGTACATTCTCCATGTCGTAGATTCTGTACATGCCATTCACCAGTTCTTCGAGAGAAAGAATGTATTCTCGCCAGTACTTGTCAATCTCCACCACACCTGCCATACAGCCTTGCATGACTACATTGCAGTAGCCACCACAAGGCTTCACCATCATCAGTCCCTGGCAGTAAGAGCAGTACCACATTCTGGTGAGCATCCGGCCACAGTCCTTACTGAACTTCAGGTGATCTGTTGTGTTGATCACTTCAATTCCAAGATTCAGGGCCTGAAGAAAGATCCGTGTGACTTGTAGTGACTTGGAGACCTGGGTCATGATAAGCTTCGGGAAATTCCCAAATACTTTCAGGTCACGTCTTGCTCCTCGGAGGCACTCGTTGATATCTAAGGTTGATTCTGGCAGGCCTGGGTTCATTAGCTGGGTGTAGATGACTGGAAACAGGCTGTCAAACAATTCATTGACCATGTCGTCCACATTGATATCAGAGCCCAAGATGTAGAGCGACACATCTGTGAAAAATTCACCCACAAACTCAAAAGCTTGTGGGGTCAGGCTTGGGTAGTTGTTTTTGAACATGGCATTGGTGTAGTTCTTGGCATGGCGAACAACAATTTCAAAGGCCTCTGTAAAATAAGAGATAAATGCCCACAATTTAAAGCATGAAAATCCAGGGTATAATTGAACTTGATATTTTCTCTATTGCTGTGGTGATTAAAGTCCCATTTGCCTTAAACAACTGACTCACATTCATTTTTGGCATTGTCTATACTCCAGCAGTTGTTTGCTCCTATAAATCAATTTTCCTCTCTGAACATGAAGTGCAGACTCTGATGAGCACATAAATTCTTAAACACACAAATTATATTTCAAATGACAAATGCCAAGATTCAGTTAACATTTCAGCCTTTTGTGAAAATATTGATTAAAAATTGGCTAAATGAGAAGTTATTTCTTTCATTGATTTATTCACGTAAAAAGAAATTGTATTTCAGAACATTTCATTTGTAGACAGAGATAAATATTTGACAACAAACCATATACTATATAAACTCACATAACAACGTAAGCCTATTCAGCCCCAGAGGAGAGGCAAGTTATTAGTCAAAAATAAAAGCTATCACGAATTTAATCATTTTGGTAGATTTTCTCCAGATAACTTTAAAGGGAGTTATCTGACAGATTGCCAGACCTGGAAATGGAATTTAGATACTGAATGGATATCTGGATGGAAAAAACAATCCACGCACTCATCTATAGATTTGATATTGAAAATAATTCCAAGTTGAACATCTGGAAGGATAAATGCTAAACTTCCTTGGTAAGTTCAGCTTCCACAATGGCCTGGAAGCCTTATCTACCCTACAGAGATGGCAAATTCATGATTACATCTGTTGCCCTAAGCCCTTGGCATAAGGCCCAATTAGTGTCACTGATTTGAGAGAGAAAATAATAATGTCACCATCTCATTTTCTCCAAACTGACATACTGTAGTAGCAGATTATATCCTCAATAATCAGAGTTCCACATTTTTATGAGGGAAGGAAATAAAGCTACAATAGCCTTTTTCAAAAAGTGAGTTTACAAATAAATAATCAAATTTTCTGAAATGTTTAAATCTAACTTAGAACTTTCTTTCAGTTCCTTCCCAAATGCAAAGTTCCATGACAGACATACTCCAAATGATGCCAATTCATGCGCCTTGAAAAATCAAATTATTACTACTGTCAGACTACTAGAGAGACTGTAGTCCAGCAGTTCCTTGGGATCACTTATTCCAACATTTCAGTCAACTGTGACCGAACTGAGCTCTAGGTGTTGCCACTACCATCTGCCCTAGATCCCTCACAAGGTAAAACACACTCCCTAGATTCTCCCTTTGGGCTTACAACATGCCCAGGAAAGTTGAACAGATGCCAGTGCAAATCGATGGAGCTTCCAAGCCCACTTGAGAAAACAACTTTAAAATAGAATCTAACTATCTTCAAAGGTTTTTGAGAATATGTGTGCTGGCTATAGCTCTGAGGGCAGCTGCAGTATAACTGTGACTGGGAGACACCACTTTTTATTGATTATTTCCACTTTGCACCTGAGTGACCCTGGGGAAAATTTTCCTTCCCATTGATTTACTGCATGTTAATTTGTTTTGTTTTGTTTTGTTTAGAACATTAAGCAATTCCTGTAATGTTTGTCTGTGTGGTAACAATCTTCCTGGCTGCACATGCCACTTGGCTCTCAATCCTGGAATCTAAAAGATGGATGAGAACTAAAGGTCTTCTAGCCCAATGCACAAGACCTGTCAATGAAATCTTTTAAAATTATCAGAAAGTGTGAGATGTAAAACTAAAACTATTTCATTTTAATTTCAATGAGAAACTATGCATTGCATATTAGGGTCTGTGCTAGGTACTAGAGTACATTAAGTGCTGGCTAGATGAAATGATACACACCACCTGTGTCTCTGAAACTTTCACAAGCTATCTGATTTAGAGTTTATAAAACACTTCTGAGTATATAACAATGGCTACTTTTTACAACAATATTTTGACTTTGATATTGTAACTGCTATTTAACATATGAAAAAAATTGAGTCTTGGCAGGGTGAAAGTACCTTCCCAGAGTCACACAGGTGCAAAGCAGATGTAATCAAATTAGTGCCTCTCAGTGATAGTTACAATCCAGCTGCCCTCAGGCCCATGGCCAATACACACATTCTTGGAAACCTTTGTACAAAGTTAAATTCTATTTTAAACCATTATCTTCCCACAGACATCCTGGCTCTAAATGGAAATGTAGAAGAAACTGGCTCAAAGAACAGTAAAGCAGAATGGCACTTTCACCTTTGCCTTGGGGTACTATAAAGTAGGAGAAAGGAGAAGACTGTTACCCCTGGAGATATCAATCGCCTAACCCATAGGCAAATGAATTCTCTATAAGGCAAATTTAATCTTAAATGTACAGTGCATTTGTTCACTAATGCACAAGATATATGGCAGGGAAATCCCATAGATTCTACTTCCAATAACCTCCTTTTGAAGTTTCTGTTACTAGCACTGCTGGATCAATAGGAAAAGAAAATTACAAAAGATCATGAACTCTTCTGTAGAAAGAATAACAACAACATATACTGCAGGGGGAAAGGGTTGGGCATCCATATTGAACCTTAAGCTCACATGTGTTTTCTGCTCCAATTTCCACAACTCAGAATCCACTTTAGCACATCTATGAGTTTTGCCCAACCCCCTTACCTTTATATGATAGGACAACAAGACCAAGCCATAAATGTTCAAAGGCTCCTGGTGGACTTATACAAACCAGCACCAGGTGAAAAGGGATGTTTGGTTTTTCTAGGCAACTGGAGATTTTCTTGAAATAAAGTCAAGGGCGAAAACAACTGCAAAGAAGTTCAGTCCATTGATTTTTTTTTGGCTCAGATAATAATATACACTTTAGCTACAGGAGGTATTCCTTTGACTCTTTCTTGGGAAGAAGTCAGGAGCTATGTCCAGGAAACACTGGAGCAAACAATATAAAATCACAGCTATCATAAAAAATTTGGCACTGAACACAAAGCGCTCTTTTTAAAAATACACAGAAATATCCAAGATGCAGATAAATAGACGTAATAAACTGGGTTATTACACATTCTGATATAGCAAGGTTTCTAGATTTCTAGATATCCCATCACCATCCTGATCAGCATATTTGAACATGCTCTACTGTTTCCAATACTCTTCTTAAATTATGGGGTCTTCAAAAGGACACAGTTCTCTAGATGTGGTTTGATAGGTGAAGTGTACAATCAGGCTATTACCTCTCTTTAAATGGTTCAATAAGTTCCCTACCCTCCAGGACATATAGTCTATCACTGTAGCAAAATGACTATCTTTGGTATTTGGTGCTGATGTTCCTGCTTTTGGACCAGGCAGAAGGAAATGTGTTTTTATGAGCCTTTTCAGTAGTAGGCTGGGTATTTTTTTTCAAAAGAGAGTATACTTGAGGTTGGAAGCAAAAAGAATAAATGAACCATTGAATCTTTTGCAAGCCCTGCAGAATAAGACACTCCTTATAAATGCAGGGTTTTTACCCAACGCAATTTTTCCAGCACTGTAAGAATGACAAATCCTTTATAAAAAGATCTTTTTATGTTACTAGGATAAATACTGCATAATGGGTTGAACTAAAAAACAGTCCTTATTTTCAAGCACAGATAGCTTAATGGAAAAGGAAAACTAATATTTATGCATGCTGGAATCTGTGGTAAACTTTTTCACATTGGTCCTCTTATTCAACATTTATATAACCATATGTATTGGACATCATTTTTATTTTTACTGAGAAACTGAGGCTCAGAAATTAAGTAACTCATACATTCAAGATAACATCTCTATTTAAATATGAGGGAATACAGATTCACATAAGAACACTCATATAATTTTGATGAATTTGTAGAGGCTTAGTTTGACAACAAACTCCTGCAACCATAGATTTGTGGACCTCCTACATTTTCATGGGTTTTACAACAAAGTTCTCACAGTGAATATCTAAGAAAAATAATAAAGCAGAAAAGTAGTAATTTTTAAATATACCATGAGCATTTTCCGTAATACACCTGCTTTCAGTACACTAAACAACTTTACCAAAAACTTGTTAATACTGGAAGGAAGGGCACATGGATACCTTGGCCCCTCTAGATTTCCTGTCATACCTGAAGAATAAAAAGAACAAAAAAATCTGAAAGTCAAAGTCACACCATAAGGATTTAGGCACAGTAAAATATTGAGGTTAACAATGAGATTGTAGATAATTTTCACTCCTCCTATACCTTAGCACTTTATTGATTGGTCTGAAGTACAGTAAATAGTAACACATTACCACTGAGGGTACTTAAAGACACATACCCTACTAAGAAAGAGTACTTAGGGAAACCCAAAACCAATAGGCAAGAAAAAAATGAAAAGTGCACCAAAGGATATTGAAGCCTCTAACACCTACATGTTCAGCAATCATTACATACCTCAGCTCTTAGCTAGATTACATAAAACTTGACATTGAATGTCTACTTCTACTGCCTACTAGTCAATCTAACAAGTCTTGCTTTGAACAAGCAATTATAAATCATGTTAAAACATAAGAAAAGCACAGTCTGAAAGGACAAAATAACTAACAACTTAAATATGGCATAGATTTTAGAATTATCAGACAGGGAATTTAAAACTATTATGATTAATACAGTAGGGCACAAATGGCAGAAGAACACTTGAGAACAGATGAGCAATTTTAAAATAGAGACTGAAATGCTCACAGATATCAAAAAGAAACTATACAGATCAAATACAATAACACAGAAATACATTATAACTTTTATAGGCTCATCAGTATGTTAGACAAAACCAAGGAAAGAATCGGTAAGCTTGAAGATATATCAATGGAAACTTTCTAAACAGAAATGGGGAACAAAAAATAAAAGGAAAAAAGAAACAGAAAAGAATGCATGAGAATTGCAAGACAAATTAATAAATTATGAAATATGTATAATTGTAACTCCAAGGAAAAATGGGGCATAAGAAATATTTGAAGATATAATGACCAAAATTTTTCCAAAATTCACAATAGACATCATCTAGAGGTCCAGAAATCTCAGAGAATAACAAGCAGGATAGATATAAAAATATCAACCCTTAGGGATATATTCAAACTGCAGAAAACCAAAGGCAAACAGAAAAATCTTCAAGAAACTGGGGATGCAGTAGCTTATTTACATGGGTAAGAATTAAATAAATATTCTCATCAAAAAACATGCGAACAAAAAGAGTACAGTGTACAATCTTAAAAGTGAAATGGAGGTCAGGGCCATGAGAGATGGGTGCCAGCACGCTAGTGCTGGCCCGGGGAGAGTTTGAGACCATCACTCCCAGTGTCTTGAGTTCCTGCGCAGCTCCCTAGGACACTGGACTAGGCTGGGAATTTTCGAAGGCCTCAGTGGATGATGTCCAGCAACCTTCTTTCAGTCTGGGGGGCCAGGGTCACACGAGGGGACATTCAGCCCGCTGGAACTGGCCCAGGGAGAGTTTAAGACCATCACTAGCAATGGTTGAGTTCCCGTCCAACTCTCTGGAACACTGGACTAGGCTCAGGAGGTTTCCCAGGCCTGAGTGGACCACACCCAGCAACCTTCTTTAAATCCAGGGAGCCAAGGCCCTGCGAGAGAGTCAGAGCCGTGTGAGGTGAGTGCCAGCATGCTGGTGCTGGCCCTGGGAGAGTTTGAGACAATCGCTCCCTGTGGCAGAGTGCCCAACCACCTCCCTAGGACACTGGAATAGGCTTGGGAGGTCCTGCAGGCCTGACTGGGCCAATCTCAGCGACCTTCATTCAGTCCCAGGAGCTAAGGGCTCAGGAAGTGATTTCTAACACACCCAGGGGAAGCTTTGGAACATCGCTCAAAGCAAAGAAATATAGGAAAATGACAAGACCAAAGAGTAAAATGCAATCTCAAACCTCCAGCCCATCCCAAGAAAGCCTAGGAGCCATATACATAGAAGAAAATAGAAGCCATACACATGACATGACTGAAATGATATCAACAGAAATAAAGAAACAACTCAGGGAAGCTATAGAGAAACTCAAGTAAGAAATAATCTCCCAGGTAAAAGAAGAAATGATAAAAGTAGTGAAAGAAATACTGAACACATCTAAAGAAGACACAGTTAAAAAATTAGAGGAACAAAGCAAACAGATAGAATCCCTGAATGAACACTATAAGAAACAAACAATGAATGAAGATAAGATTGCAGCTACTGAACAGGCAAAGAAAAATCTTTTACAAATAACAAGGAATCAAGAAATAACAATTCAACAGCTGCAAGATGGTGCAAAGAAGAATAACATAAGATTAATAGGGATAAATGAAAAAGAATGGGACAGCACAAATGATATCAAAAGGCTATTTACATAAGTAATAGCTTAAAATTTCCCAGACATGAGAATGGAAACTGACATACAGATTAGTGAAGCATATAGAACTCTAAATGGTCATAAACAAAATAAAATTACACCCAGACATATAATAATCACCATCCCAGAAATCAAACATAAGAAGAGAATATTAAAAGATGCTAGAGAGAAGAGACAGATCACCTATAAAGGAAAACCTATCAGAATCACAGCAGACTTCTCAACACAAACAATGAAGTCAAGAAGAGCATGGAGTGACGTATTTCAGATCCTAAAGGAAAACGACTTCAACCCAGACTGATGTATCCTGCAAAACTGTCCTTCAAAATGGATGGAGAAATAAATTACTTCCATGACAAAGAACAGCTGAAGAACTGCATGATCACCAAATCAACCCTACAAAGAATACTGAAAGACATTCTAGATAGACATAGGAAAAAACCACTAAGCAAGGCAGACAATTAAACAGAATGGAAAGGTAAAGATACAACAGCAGAAAGATAACATGTCAAAAATAAACCAATATATAACAGTGATAACCATTAATGTAAATGGCGTCAACCTACCAATTAAAAGAAACACCTTGGCAGAATGGATCAAGAAACAACAGCCAACCACATGCTGTCTACAAGAAACCCATCTAACCCATAAGGAAACTCATAGATTGAAAGTCAAAGGATGGAAAACAATACCTCATGAAACAGGAACCCCCCAAAATGTAGGGGTAGATATTCTGTTTGCAGACAATGTGAACTTCAAACCAAGAATGATCCGAAGAGATAAAGAAGGTCATTACATACTATTTAAGAGAAAACTTCAAGAGGAAGAGATAACACAATTATAACAGGAGACCTTAACACGCCATTGACACAAAGGGACAGATCAACTAAGACAGAAAATCAGAAAAGAAATAACAGAACTGAATCACACCTGTGAACAAATTGACCTGATAGACATTTGCAGAGTGTTCCATCCAACAACATCAGAATATACATTTTTCTCAGCAGCACATGGGACATTCTCTAAAATAGACCATATACTTGCCAACATAATATATTTAAGTAAATACAAAAGAATTGAAATTATCCCATGCATGCTATCAGATCATAGCGCCATGAGACTAGAAATTAATTATAAAAGAAATGGTAAAAACCCCACAAACACATGGAAATTGAATAATACACTCTTGAGCAATCAGTGGGTCACAGAGCAAATTAAAGAAGAAATTAAACAATATCTAAAAGCAAACTAAAATACAAATACAACTTACTGGAATCTGTGGGATGCAATGAAAGCAGTTCTCAGAGGAAAATTTATTTCACTGAGTTCCCACATCAGGAAGACAGAACGAAGAGAAATAAACAACCTGATACTACACCTCAAACATCTAGCAAAAGAAGAGTGAAATAAGCCCAAAGCCAAAAGAAGAGAGGAAATTATAAAGATTAGAGCAGAAAGTAATGCAGTAGAGATAAGGAAAACAATACAAAAAATCAATGAACCAAAGAGTTGGTTCTTTGAAAGAATAAATAAAATCGATAAGCCCCTAGACAACCTTATTAAAAAAGGAAAGAAAAAACTCAAATTCATGCAATAAGGAATGAAAAAGGTGAAATTACTACAGACTTTGTGGAAATACAGAAAATCATCAAGAGGTATTTCAAAAACCTCTACTCTCATAGGTTCGATAACACAGAAGAAATGCACAGATTCCTAGAAACATATGAACTACCAAAGCAGGGTCAAGAAGATGTAAAACTGCTGAATAACCCAATTTATATTAATGAAATAGAAAATGTAATTAATTCCTTACCAACAAAATGAGCCTAGGCCCAGATGGATTCATACTGCGGAATTCTTTTTTTTTTTAAATTTTATTTAGAAAGAAAAAGAAACAACCAAACAAAACAGAAAAAAGGGTAGCAACAGTACAGAATTCCAAAGGAAAAAAGAACAACAACAACAAAAAAAAACCACTAAGAAATCACTAGCTGATAAATTACATACTGTCATCTTGGAAATAGTTGTTCAAGTTACAAAATTAAAGTATACAAACTAGACATTCAATCAGTGAGACTATTAACAGTTCTGCTCAACAACCTAACAAAAACAGTAGTATGGTCATCTATCTTCCACACTTAAACATGCATGCAGTTATATCCTTTACAGCACTTTCTTTTGCTCTCTCTTTTACAGTAGCAATTATGCATTTTGGGTTTTATTACTCCTACAGTTCTTATTACTTTTTTATTTTAAAGAGAATAAAACAAAAGAGGGCAGAACAAAGCAGATCAGAACAGAACAACATAAGCAACACAACACTTTACAACAAGACAACTGGACATTAACAGTAGCTGTCAAAATATCTTTCTCTCCTATAGTTGAGCATAGTTTCAGATACAGTAATACCAAACATAACAATAGTATAAAACCATTCAAGAGAATGCAAGAATTACAGGACATTCTGAGCTGAATAACTATGATCAATAGCTACTATAATATCTCATGTTGAATAAAAGATTTGTTAATACTATCACATATA
>PVJX010041439.1:0-14653 GCA_004027295.1 Dolichotis patagonum
GCAAAACCCAAAAATGTTGTGGCAGCACAGAGTGTGGAAATTAAAATATCAGTATCTACAAGCAATTCAGATAAATTTCTTTCTGTTCTGGGAAGGAACTTTATTTTAATAACTTTGAATGACTTGGATCCTGGGCTTAAAAAAAGAGAGATTATAGATACACTCTGATTAATTGTATGATCTTAATAAACTTTCCCTTTTATGTTAATATTATTACATACCCAGTGTATATTTTCTTACCTACAAGCCTTCCCAACTATCATGATTGCATAGACTAAACCAGACAAAAATCCCTGGTGTTTCTGAGACTTATGTGTTGCTTAGAGAGGGACAGTAATAGACTAAGTAATTTGAAAATGTGTAACAAACTAGATTTCCTCAGAGCTGTGTTTTGAAGTTTGTTGCTTCCTGCATCACTAGCTTCATAGGTAGATTTTATTTTCTGTATTACATTGAAATTTTGTGTGCCCTATTTACATGGCTAGAATCTTCATCATTTTCTTAACTATAATCAGAGGATGATCCATTGTTTATATTGTTTCACTAGATGTTTATGACAGTTACTTTAGTAATAAATTACGTAGTATCTTGCCAGCACTGACAATACACAATTCATATATTGACAAACTCATGTTTATAATTGGAAACTTGGGGTTGTGCTTTGTAATTTAAACGTGCTGAAATCATAAGATAATCAACCATGTTTTAAAACTGTAACAGTTGATTTGAACTTAAAATGAACGGAGATACATTGTTTCAGTACACATTTTTCTTTTACTCTCAAAACCCAAAAGCCTAAAATGAAAGCCTGTGGCTTTCAGAGATTTGACAAATACAAACTGAGTATTAAGGATAGTTTATCATAGTTATTAGCATAAATAGATAATAAATACCTTTAAGTCAATTTTCATAGAGTTAGATTTCTAGCAATTAAAAAGCTTCTTCTTGGTGGTGGTTATTTAGCTTGGTAGTAGAGCACTTACCTACCAAGCATGAGACCTTCAGTTTGGTCCTCAACACTAAAAAATTTTTAAACAAATAAAGCTTCTTTATAACGATGTGGTCGCATGCACCTGTAACCCTAGCACTTTAGGAGGCTGAGGCAGAAGGATCCCAGTTTGGTGCCCAGCCTGAATGACTCAGTGAGACCATGTCTCAAAATAAAAACTAAAACTGGAAGATGTAGTTCAGTACAAAAACCCTAAATTCAATCCCTAATACCTAAAAAGGATTTTAAAAAAAGATTCTTCATGAAAGTGTTGAAAAGAATAAGGAAGCTTTTTTTCATTATTTAGTTATGCTTTACATATTCTAATGCCCTGAGTGTGTACATGCACTGTAAATTATTTTTATAGTCACTCTCCATCTCTATATTTGCCTTTTCAGTTCACTTTCTGGGTTATACTACTAAATCATAAAACATTGGTAATATAATAAGTTTCTGTATTGCTTTGGTTGGGTAAAAGCAGAAGTTTATAATTTTCTCATTTCTTACATTTCTAACGCTTAACTCCTGCTGAGGTCATGACAGCCTCAATCTAAGTTCTGTGTCCACAATATTAATTGATACAAATGGGAGGTGGGTAAAGGGTAATACAGTCCTGCCATTGCCTACGAATAGGAGAGTCCCAACAGAATGCTCTTCTGAGTAGCAATTACTTAACTTGCCAAGTCAAAGTACTGTGTTAATACATTATTTCACATAGAGTTTGTGCTATACAGACCTGGCTAGTCAAGGATTTGACATACACATATTGGCTTGAGGTTTAAACTTTTTTACTTAAATTTAAAATATATATGGTATATTTTAAGGATTTCTTCACATGGTCACAGCTGTTGTGATTAAAAAAATGGATTTGGAGGGAGCAGTGAATGAAGGTGAGACATTTTTTCAGTTAATACATACATGTTTCTTTTTTCCACACTCACATGTTCACTTGTTTGGCTTTTTTAAAAATGAAAACTCTCTTAATTTAAAATTTAGATATTTTACTCGGAGAAGAAAAGAAACTTTTGTTTTGTTTGACAGGGGTCTTGAGAGCTTTCATTTTTCTGTAAAACTGTGAAAGACAAAATTATTGGCCTGTAACATTTTATGGGCAAACTTGGGCAGATCTTATTTCTTCTTTAGACATGTCAGACAATTTCTAAGTTTTATAAGCAGTTGGTTTAGTTTGGAAGTTAGAATTACTAATTCTGTTATTGGAAAAGTATTTAGAGTTATTAGGTTTGTTGAGAATAAAAGCAGTGACATTCTGGGTTTGTGTTAAGATTACGCAAATTCTATTATTTTTGTTCTTCTCTAACTACAATAGTAGTGTGATGTTGCCTTTTCTAATAGTGTATTTACTCAGTGATTCACAAATGTAGGCTTTCCCCTATTAGTAAGTAAACGAAGGTCTGGTTAAGACCTGCCATTTTCTTTAAAGGAGAGCCAAGGACTTGTGCTTTACTCTCTTTTGGTTTGGAGTCAGATAGCAGCCATTTTGACTGTGAAACATTTTAGGATTTGTGAGTTCCTTGTACTGTATAGATTTATCTAAAGTTAATTTATCTAAAGTTAATTGTTAAAATTGGCCTTATAAAATGAAAAAGTAGAAAAAGTCATTGATTTTTGTGAACTAGTGAATGTCATCTTTTATAAATTATAAGTAACTCTCCCCACCTCCATTTATTTTTTGAGAGTGTATTGTGATAGCATCCTTTGTGTTTTTATGTTTTTTTCTCTTGTGCCTAAAGGATGATATACTATGAATAGGTTAAGTGATAAGACTGGGTAATCTTGAGCATATGAGAAACAGTTAACTGTAGTCAGATTACGTAGAGAGTCAAAGAAAATTATTTTCTTTGCACTGAAGAAGATTCAGTTACTGTTACTCATATATACATTGGTGATGGATAAAAGTCTCACTATCTTCCAGTTTCTTTTTGTTTGACTTAAAGGATTGAGTAAAGGTTTCCTATATTATAAAAGAGTGAGTGAATGAGTGAGTGAGTGAGTGAGTGAGCTTGGGAAGGGTCAGCCATTTTAGGATTATCATTTCTATTGAGTATCTATCTCTGCTTTTGATAGGGCTCTTCAGATGGAATTTCTAAATCCCTGGAGCTTCATCAGGAGCAGTCTCACTCCCAAGAGAATGAAAACAACAGCACATTGACCAAGGAAGAGAAGAGTGGTTGTCTTCCAGCTCCATCACCGTGTGCCTTATCCAGAGTCAGTAACGTGTGTAATGATGGCAATCTCTGCCTCCCTGTGAAGAATGAGAACTGCTCACAAGAACAAAAGTTAGAAACTGTGGCACAACGAAAAGAGGAATAACAAGACTGAAGATGGCTTCACCAGCCAGGAAGAAGGAAAAACTGTACTTTTCTGATACTAGGCCCAAGTTAGAGTAGGATATACGGGCTCAGCTAAATTTATCCTCAATTTTGATGGGATGTTTTATTGTATACATCTTTCCCCTTCCTTATCTTTTTTGGGGCTCCAGAGTTAAGCTCGGTGGAATTTCTGGTTAAAGATGAAAAACGTGAAGATTAGTTCCAGTTCTCAAATTGAATGTATAGCACCTATATTCTATCTCCTCTGGAAGTCTAGTAAGGCAGTAACTGTCCGAAAATAGATATTATCGTGTACGTCCTATAAAAACTTCTAGTTTTAGCTTTTGAGTATCATGATACTTATTTGCAGACTTATCTGGTGCAGCTTTGGGGTTGAGGGGACAGCTTTCTGTGGCTTCCTTGTTTTTTTTTCTTTCTGCATGGATATGGTCTTGATGTATAATTAGTATTCATCTCCTCTTTACTCTTACTCCCACTTCGGCTGCCCCAGGATTTTGTACACCATCTCTAACTCTGGCCTGACAATCAGATAAGTAGATGTTTTTTGGGAACTGGATAGTATTGGTTATTTTATTTTTTATTTTTCACACACACACACACACACACACACACAAACTACCAGTGGCCTTTGTACTGGGAGATTCAAGTGAGTCGGAAAAGTACTGGGCAGATTTTTCCTGCCTCTCAACTAACCCATTGTTTGTAAAATAGAAGATGTGGTGCAGTTCACTCACTCTCTGCTGCCCATACCCTGAAATGGGTAGGAATCAATGTTATGAAACTGAGTACGAAAGGGACTCAAAATACTCTGCGTGTGGGTGTGGGTGTATGTGGTTGTATATATGAATGTGTGTATCTATATGCATGCACATACCCTTTATATAATGAGACAGATCTATTTATCTATACATATTTTATATATGTGTGTATATACACATACATACATACATACATGGTGATGTCCCAGAGGATTTACTGAACTTCCCAGAAACACTTCCACTGCTATGGAGTGGTGGGTTTCAAAAGATCACACTTTAAGTCTAAAATATTTACTAAGTGACAGCCCATCACAATTATGAGAAGATGGACTACTCTAAACCAACACAAAGTACTTTCCAGATATTGCCTGTTCAGAACAACAAACATTTGGGTTGTAACAAGCTTAATCTTTAACAGAGCCCTCACATTTTATATGGTAAAAACTAGAGGTTGGAATGGGATTGGGAGTATTTCTTTATAAAGGTTTGAAGAGAAAGAAGAGGTGGGGGTGATTTGTAATTCTGCCCATTTGGAGAAAATCTCTCTTGGAACTCCAGGGTCAAATTGGCTTCAGTTAAGACCTGTTTGACAAGAATTCCTGAATGAGGGACAGTTTGTATTGGAAAGATGGTGTCAGGAGGTGTGAGGAAATTTGACAATTTGATTTTACATGCCTAGATTGTTTAATTTGTTCATTGACATTTTGACTACCGGATCTTTTCATTTGCTTTGCAAGAAGGACTTCAAAGAACTTTGGCCTGGGCCTTGAAAAATATTGTATAAAAGATTCTCAGTCCCCTTTGTGGCCAGGATCTTCCCAAGATAAAATGGCTGTTCTTCCTTGCTGGAGATAATCTTGAGACAACCTTGCATTTCCAGTTTCTCTCCTTGGGCAGCCAAACTACAGGGATGGAAACATGGCTTGCAATAAATTAGCACTATACCTTCATTCAGTAACTGGGGCTTTCAGCCTCATATGTCTCGTGGGACTTCCAGCCTCCTGTGTCTCTATCTGGGCTTTATTATATCTTGCCCAAGAAGTACCATTTCTACTGGAATATAACTGACTAAACATTTAGCAGAGTTCTCTCTTTTTTGGAAAAACCCCATGCACATTAACCCACAGCAGGTTTTTGGTGATTTCTTGTTTGTTTTTTCCCAGACAACTAGAAGGCTCTTTGCTAACTGACCACTTACAATGACCATATCATGAGAAATCAAAAACAGTCTCAGACTAGTAATAGTCTGCCCAATTTAAGAGAACCCACAGTTTTCAAGAAGAGGGAGCCCCAAAATACCTTGCCCCTGCCCACATATTTCTTACACAAAGAAGGATGACAAGAGTGTACCCCCTAGCAAGATGTAAGCAAGAACAAAGCATATGAAGACTTTGTATTTGAGTCAGCTTCCCTGGTTAGGTCCCTCTTCTTCTCTTGGACCTGCATAATCTTAAAGTTTAGGACTTCTATATCCATCAGTGTTGGAAATGTAGATGGCCCAGAATTCTCTTTCTGTTCCACAGAGCTCTAAAAGTAACCAGAGTCACTGAGCTGTGAGTGAATGGAAATATATATATATCTGGAGTTAAATGGTAAGGTATCTTTTCAGTTGCTATTTCTATACATCTTGAATCTGTCTGACAAAATCAGATGACAGTATTGTTAATTCTGACAGCATTAAGAAGATTTCTTATTTTGTAGGCATTCACTGTGAGGGGTAAAATTGCTGCTTTGGCAGGGATGATTCCAGTTGCCACAAGACTTGCATTTCTCCCTTCCACATATTTCTGCTTTCCCCTATCCTGGCCCAGGGTGAAACAAGTGGCTAACCTCCAACCTTGATTTTTATTTGGATTCAGCATTTTAGGTTTGGAAGTTTAAAAGCAAGAACTATAAAAGGCCATATTCCTAGATTTAGTCTAGATGCCAAAATACACAACTTAAAAGCTAAACAAACTGAGGTTCATTACTGGGAGTTAAACTTTCTCTGATTGAAGGATAAAATGGGAAAAGTAGAATGTGATCTTTGCTACTGGGAAAGATTGTTGACCTTCACTTGATATTCAGTTTCTATTTGTGATATGCAGCAAAGTAATGTTGGATCCCCCAGAAATGACCCCTTTAACTTGTAGGGCCATAAGCAAGAACACTCTGGTTGTATATAGCCACTGATCCCTAAGGATTTACAGTTCTTGACTTCTACTATGTCTTGGGGTTCTCCTCTAATTCCTATCCTTTTTCCAGGCAGCCAGTCTGGTCTGGACCAGGCCAGAAAAACTTCTGCTCACTTGCATCATTTTCATTCTGAGCCAATAGGTCTTTGGGTAGGCTGAAGCCCAAGAATTGGTACTTGTTTTGGCTAGGAACATTTGAGTTTTGTCTGCATCTTGATTTTCTGACATTGTTGGCCAAGTCACATGAACATTTTTTGATCACTGAGAAAAACAGCTAGACAAGGCATTAGGGAGAGTGGTTAAAGTAGGGGGTGAGGGGCAGGAATGCTTATGTAGGATAGAAAGAATATGGGAGTAGCTGTTTGATTATGGTGATTTAGTGCTTTGGAACCTTAGAAGGTTCCTGTGGGCATGTCATTGCCACCATATCAGCCTCTAAGACCTTCTCCCTTTTGAAATGACAATACAAGTAGACCACAGTTTAAAGTAGTTAGTATAATTCTACTAAGGTTTGATCATTATACCTGTTCATTTCTTGGTGCATATTTCCTAAATATGCTTGGGGTTTGGGGTGGGGGGTTAAGTTTTCACTGTTCCATTGTGTCTCATGCAATATCTCCCTCCCATGGCTTTGGCATCTGACTCTCTTTTCATCTCCTTTGGCTTATTGTGGTAGTCTGCTGGTACAGGTAGAAAGCTCAGTGCACCCATCCTCCAGTTTCTGCTAATTATCTCCAATATTGTCCAAGTTATTTTGATGTCCTAAGAAAATGTCATTGATTTAATAAAATCTTTTCCAAGTTAAAAGCAAAAGAAAATATTCCCTGTGCTAGGGTGCCCATTCCAGCTTTCAACATTGCCCCTATATTTTATAGATGTTCTTTTTGTCTGTGTTGGTAGTAACTAATGACTAGTGAATTTTCATGTAAATGAAACAAATATTTCAGATTTTATTAATCTCTCATAACCCTGCCAAATCTGATGGCTTCATCCTGAATACTTCCTAGAAGACACTTCCCCTTCTACCTTTTATTTTATTCTATCCTATTCTATTCTTAGACTATCACATTAGGTAAAGAAACTTTAACTAAAAGAGTCAGTGAGTTTTCAGTGCTCCCTGATAAATGATGTTATTGACAAAAGTA
Organism: Dolichotis patagonum; assembly: GCA_004027295.1. Classification (NCBI taxonomy): domain Eukaryota; kingdom Metazoa; phylum Chordata; class Mammalia; order Rodentia; family Caviidae; genus Dolichotis; species Dolichotis patagonum. The sequence goes on from PVJX010041439.1 coordinate 7,417, forward strand.
AGGAATTATTTCATTTTTTTTCTGTGTTACTATCTCTTCTCTTGTGTTCTTGACAGTGTGTTTAGTGGATGGATAATGAATATTTCTCTTTCCCACACCCAGATTCCAAATTTCCTGCCTTTTTGGCCCACCTCACAACAAAAGCTCCATAGTTTATTAACGTAAGTTTCAATGGGTGCTTCTTTGTGGAAACTGCAAGAGTTAATGGAAATGTTTCAGAAAGGAATGAGAATGTCTCAGGAGTTGTTCTATGATGGAATTTGGTCTGTTGTTCTGTTAATGCTGATGGAAAGAAACTTACAGTGCTTAATAAAAGTTTATTCTTTTAGTAAAAAAAATAATTGTGCAATAATTTGGGGTGTGTGAAGTTTGATTTCTTCTCTCATCTCTAGTTCCATTTTAGCAAACAGAAGACATACTTGTCTCAATTCAGAAGTGGTGCACAGCGATTTAGAAGTTTGTAGGATATTAGGACAAGAGACCCTGTAAAGGAACTATTAAAAGAAAAAACATGTTGGGCCAGGGATTTAGCTCAAGTGCCGTCCTGGCAAGTGCAACGATGTAAATTCAATCCCCAGTACCCAAAAAGAAAAAAATAGGAAAAAACATGTTGAGCTTCCTGGTTAACTTCTTTATTTGGGTGTTCTAAAGATAACTTTGACACATTTCCCAAATCAAATTTATCCTTTCTTCTGAACTCTGCTGCTCTCTAGGACACTTCTATCTATTCAAATTGCCTAAACCATAAACCTACCTGGAGTTTAATTATCCTAGGCTTGTGCCTTTCTTCCTTTCTCAAATTCAGCTGGTGACAAGATCCATTGATTACATTCAACTAGCCAGTTTCTCACATCTATCACCTTTTCCCCATTCCTGCTCCTGTAGCCTAGTTCAAGCCCATCATGTCTCACCTGTACTACTGCAGTTGCTCCCCTCTTACTCCTAGCCAGGCAATTGTAAGCAACACTTTGTGTCTAAATGAATGTACCTTTTTCCACTTAAAAGGCCTACATTTTTGTTTTTAAAGGTGTCTATGGCACAAGAAAAAGTTAAGTGTAGCAGAAAATGCCCTGCCCCAGCCAGTATACTTCAGTTGCCTAGGTGACAGTTCCTGTTGCAGTTTCTGTTTCTTAGAAATGATTGGTCACTGTGATGCATAGCTGGTCACTATTAGGCATATTGTAGGAACCAATCAAAGACAGCCAAGTACTCTACCTCTGTACCTCCCCTTTGCAACCCCAGAAAAACCTCCCTCCCTGGATCTTCAAGGTCTGACATTTTGAGGGACAACTGATTCCCTGTCAGTGCCAGTCCAATGTTAAATAAATGCTGGGTCAGTGTTTCTGTTGCCATAGCAAAGAAGCATTGCTTTAATTCTCATGCTTAATCAGCTCCCAGAGTATATTCTGTCCTTCACCCACAGTGCTCAACAATTTACATGTTCCCTTCATTGTCTGGCCTTTGATCACTTTTGTAGCCTAATTTCATTCTTCTCCTACCCCACCCTAGTGATAATAGAGTACTCCTATACACGTTAAACTGATAATATCTTCTCATTTGTTTGCATTGTTTTCTAAAACACCTCTTTCCCTTTGTCCCCAATGCAGTCTCAACTTTTCCCAAGATTCAGCTCATGTCTTTGATTCTTTTCCTGCTCCCTAGCTAGGAGTCACTGCAGCACCCTGACACTTCTCTTTTTCTGGATTGAATGTGAAAGCCATTTCTGTACTTCACTATCACTATGGTCCTTGGCACTTGCTGCACAGCATGCAATTAGTAAATATTTGATGAATGAATCAAGGACAGCAAAAACACCTTTTTAAAAAATTCTTCAGTACAAAGTAAATTGTAGATTTTATGGCACAAACAGGAATGTTGAGTATAAAAGTTCATCTCTGAATTGTATTCATTTTAATGTGCTTTAAAATTGGTCTCCTGACACCCACCCCCCCAAAGATAGAGAGATCTGAGTCACATTCAAGCAATAGAGAAATGCTTGGAGCAGAGTCTGAAACTAGGACTCAGGCATTCATCTTGCCATACTGCTATTGCTGGATGACATTAGCTAGGCTTGGCCTCCCTGACCACTCTCCCTTATGTGTAGAAATTATAAAAAGAAACAGCAAAGTACCATATCCCCATTCTACTTATGAGCAAACTAATTCAGTACTGCTCAAGTTCATGTACAGGTAATAAAAGCAGGGTTCTAAATCTAAGTGTTTTAGTTTAATAGATAACTGCCACCTGCCCAAGATTCCTTCTTCTTTTTGGTAATTAAACCCTATTTTTTCTTTAAGAAATTGCTCCTCCAAGAGCTCAAAATAGTCAGACCTCCAAAATTTAAAGAATCGATCCAAAAATGGGCATCTGAGATGAACACACACATCTCAGGTTAAGAAATACAAATGACAAATAAATATGTGAAAAAATGTTCAGCATCACTGGTCATTCAAGAGATGCAAATTAAAACAACACTGAGATTCCATCTCACCCCAGAAAGAATGTCTATCATCAAGAAATCAACCAATAACAAGTGCTGGAGGGGTTATGGGGAAAAAGGAACATTTCTCTACTGTTGGTGAGCGTGGAGACTGGTGCAACTACTGTGGAAATCAGTGTGATGATTTCTCAAAAAATTAGGACTAGAGGTTCCATTTGACCCAGCAATTCCCCTCCTAGGTATCTTCTCAAAAGAATTAAGCATCATACCACAGTGATATATGCACACCCATGTTTATAACAGCACAGTTTATAATAGCCAAGTCTTGGAAACAACCCAAGTGCCATCAACTGGTAAATGGATAAAGAAGATGTGGGTTTTTTTTAATACAATGGAGTACTACTCTGCCAAAAAAGGTACATTTGAGACATTTCTAGAAAAACGATGCACCTTGAGTCCACACTTTTAATTGAAATAAATCGGATAAGGATGAAAATGTATAATAGGTATTGTGAAATGGGAAAATGTTCAAATGGGGATATGAACAAGAAAAAGGGGAGGGGAAAAGAAAAGGGAAGAGTTTTTTAAAATGAGAAAAGAAGGAAAATATGGAAACAAAGCCTTTGTAAATGAGGATGGGAGGAAAGGTTGAAGGGAGGTAGGGGAATGGGGAAAAACAAGTTACATCATGTACAGGTACAAATTCTGTATGATGAATGTGATTATTATGTATATTTAAAATATACCGATAAAATCTAATTAAAAAAAGAAATTGCTCCTCCATATTTGGGGTAAAGTGTGGTAACCCTCAGTCACAAGGCTTCACCTCTTCCAGTACACACATTAGAGGGGGTATGTAAGCCAAGTGAGGCCAGATGTGCTTTTTCATGGACTTGAAGGAAGAAGTGAAAAAGGATAAAAAATATCTAAGATCATAAACATTAATTATAAATGTGAGCTCAGAACATTGCCTTCTATTAACATCTACAACTAATTTTTGTGAGAAATAAGAAGTCTCTGGTCACTTAATAGCAGATACATGAAGGCATCTTTTGAGGGTTATGTGTATGTGTGAATGAGTTTGGGGAATTTTTGTTACACATTCATAATCTCTAGAAAAGACAAACTAGGTTTTGCTGTAGTATCTTTGCAAATCTCAGCAATTTACCAAAGGTATATTTGTTCATATATGTCCAACATGGATTAACACAGGAGCTATGTTCAACCACATTCTCATGGAAACTTGATAATAGAAGCTGCACCAGAGTTAGGGAGAAGACATTAAAATAATGTAATATGTAGTAAACAAAAGGATATATGTAACATAGTTTATGAAATTCAATACTAAGTTGAACACTCATGATCTGACTTCAGAACCTAAGAGCTATTCCATTTCCCATAATCTATATTTTGAATTTTGTTCAATGCTGGAGTTGAACCCCAGGAATATTGAGCTAAGTCCCCAGCCACCTTTTTTTTTTGAGCGAGGATCTCACTAAGTTACCCATGCTGGCCTAAAATTAGCAATTTCTCCTGCCTCAGCCTCCTAGGTAGCTGAGATTGCAGGTGTGTGCCAATATGCCTGGCCCTTGAAATTTTTCTAGCCCTTTATTTTTTTAAAACAGTGTTATGACATGTAATGACATATGAACAACATATTGTTTTGTTTTACTTGTTTTTTTTAATTTTGGGGGTGGTGGTTTTGAGACAGTCTCACTATGTAGTTTAGGGTAGCTTTGAACCTACTTAGTAGCCCAGGCTGGCTTCAGTCTCAAAGCAATCTTCCTGCCTCAGCCTCCCAAGTGATGGGATTACAGGCATGCACCACCATGCCTTACTCCTTGCCTTTTGATTTTGTAAAAATGCTATTTTTAAAATGGTGTTGGGACTTAAACCTGGGGATTTGCACATGCTAGGAAGTACTCCACCACTGAGCTATATTCCAACCCCTAATCTTATAAAAATGTTATTTTCTCTGGGCATGGTGGCATACACCTGTGATCCTAGCACTTGGGAGGCTGAGGCAGGAGGCCATGAGTTTGTCACCAGCCTGAACTACATAGTGAGACCCTGTCTTAAAAAAACATTACTTTCATGTAGTTTTCTATAACTTCCTTTTTTCACTGAACTTGATTTCTCTAAGACTTACACATGCTGTTGCATATATCTGTTGTTAATTCATTTTTACTTCTTTATACTATTTCACTGTGTGAATATGCCACAATTTACTCATTTTCCTACCCAGTGGAAATATAGGTCATTTTCACCAATGTTATAATGAATCTTTTTATACTGCACATGTTTTCTGATGAGACCTATGTCATCCAAATATTCACCTTTATAAGTTAGTGAAATTTTAAAAAATAATATCACCAGGTGTGGTGTCATATGCTTGTAATCCCAGCACTCAGGAGGCTGAGGCGGGAGGATCACATGAGTTCAAGGCCAGCATAGGCTACATAGTGAGTTCAAGGCCAGCTGGAACTACACAGTAAGACCTTGCCTCAAAAAATAATAATATCAATTGGGAATAATAGTGCCTGCTTTACCTCTCTTACAGATAGTTTCGAGAAAAAACACAAGGTAGTGTATATAAAAACACTTTCAATCCATTCAGAAGACATGGTTGGTGTACTGCTTTTGAGTCCAAAGTCAAGCTTCTACATTTTGCTTCATATGAATAGTAGTTTCATGGAACAGAAAGACCAAGGACTTTGTATCTCAAAGTATTTCTGGAATTTTATAATGAAATAGAGAGACATTTGAATTCTGAGGCAGACATCAGTTTGTTTTCTATCAGCCTCTTCTCATTCCTTCCAGCAAGAGCACATTCATTTTCCAAAGAAATACCTTTGTCCTAGTTTTGGAAAAACCCTCAAGTGTCCTCTTTCTTCAACCAGCTCCCTGGGGCTTATTGTTTTCATGGCTTTTGTTTGCTTGCTCATGTTGGTTTGTGCCTTAGAGATTCCTTTTACTAATGATAAATTTAGTATAATAGACTGATTACAAAAATGGCTGTAACAGGTCACATCTCCCTAATACATACTTTTCTAGTTCCTCTCATTAAGCATTACCCTCTATTTCTCCACCCTTTGTATATGAGCTTAAAAAAAGAATATGGGCTTTTGTTTTGTTTTTGATCAATAAACTATAGCTGAAGTCCATATCTAGGCTTCAAGTTGCCTTTTATGCCTCTTCTTACTCTGTTGAACCTTTGGAACTATCATGTAAATGAGCCTTTTGGAGGAGGAGCACTCCATTCATCTCACTAGCCTAGCCAAGACTTCATCACACCTGTAAGCCCCCAGCAAACCCACTAACAATCCACACACACATTAGTAAGCCCAGGCAATATCAGTCAAGCTTAGTCCAGATCAGCAGAGCTATATAGTACACAGCAATTGCTAACTCTCACATCCATCAGTACAATAAAACATTGTATTATTTATATAGGATGTAGTAGTTCTGTAGTTGGAGGGCCCTTTAGAGTATCTAGTCTTCTGAACTATCTCCCTGACTACTTCATTTCCTTCTTTTGTGTGTCCCTTATGACTAGCATTTCCTAGAGTTTCTGTTTTCTATCATCTTTTCACTATACTTTCTCCTTGGTCAGTTTCATCCTATTCATGCCCTGATTTCTTAAATCTTTACACAGATTTCTCACAAATCTACCTCTAAATGAGCTATATTGAGCTCCAGATGAAGAGTTCAGATGGACTTCTGGACAAATCCACATACTACCTTCCCAGAAAAAGAATATACAACTTCATATGAAGTTTTGCTTCCACTCCTCCATTGTTTCTTACATTTTTCCTCCTCCAGCTTGATTCTTCTATCTTTGGTCAGTGTCTCTTCCATTCTCATGGTCACCCAGGCCAGAAACTGGACTTATCCAAGACTCTTTCCTCATCCCAACTGATCAATTACTTCTGTAGTACCTTATATCTATCCCCTCTTCTTCATCTTAATAGTCTTCTCACTGACTTTCTTGTTCTTCATTTTTTTTAGCATCAACAGCCAAGCATGGTGGTTGTCATGGTTTATGTTGGTGGCCCCCAGGCCTCATGTATTTGCATTGTGCATTTGTGATTGGTTCATTGTCTAGTGCTTGGATTGGTAGTGTCAGTGCTACACCCTCCTAGGGGGTGGAGCCAGGATGTGATGTAATGGCAGGAAGAAGTTGTGTCTGTCTCTTGCCAATTCCCACTTGCTGTTTGCAGCCACCATGAACTGTGGCCCCACCATGCCACCCTGCCTTGGAGCCAACTGAGTATGGACTGGAACCTCCAAAACTGTAAGATATAAACCTTTCCTTTCCCAACTTTGAGCATCAGGTATCTTGTCTCAGCGATGAGTAGAAAGTAACTAAGACAGAATTTGGTACCAAGAGTGGGGTCATTGCTGTGACTATACCTGACCATGTTTTTTGAGAGGCTTTGGAAATGGCTTGTGGGCAGAGTTTGGAAAGGTTCGGACTTGTCGCCTGGATGCACAGAGCTGGAGCAGCTGAGGCTATTCTGTAGAGGAGATTCTGGTCAGAGCTCAGGAGCCCAGAAGGCTGATAGAAAGCTTGATGGTAAAGACCAGGCTTGGGAGGTTTCTGTTGGGAAGAAGGACTGCATTGGTTGTTGGACTCCCTATGATGTGTGTTATGGCTTGGCAGAAAGTTTGTCTGCATTTTACTCATGCCCAGAGACTTTGCCTGAGACTGAGATTAAGGGTAATGGACTGATTAATTTGGCAAAGGAAATTTCAAGGCAGTCAAGTGTTGAGGCTGTGGCATGGCTATTGTTGGGG
>PVJX010041440.1:0-14652 GCA_004027295.1 Dolichotis patagonum
ACCTAAAAAACACTCCAGGGCAAGATCCTTCTCAGCATAAGACCATCTCCGCCCTCCTGAGTCATTGCCTGCTGAGTCACAGGGCTCCGTCTTCCACAGACTTTCAATCTCTCTAGCCCCGATTGTCACTGTGTACACCCAATAAATAGTGGCGGACTTGGAGGTTCGGGCACTTGGTCCTTGTCGGGAGACAAGGACTTCCCAGTCACTCATCTTGTGTTACTAACGGTGTCTCTGTTCCTTATTTTACCCTCTCTCTGTACCCTTAACACAGACCATCGGGGCTCTTGGCCAGGTCCCTGATATGCCACAACGTGAGATTATATGCCTATTTATTTGTGATGATAGCTGTATCATTCTCAATCCTTGACGTGGAATGCTGGGCATTCTTATTGATTAATAGTTATTCATTAGTGGAACTGTGTATCTTTAGAGATTTGTTTCACTCTTACTGAGCCAAACTACAGACCCAGAAGAGAGTCATATGGAGACAGAACTTGCATACGGACTTGCTACAGTATGACATCTATTCGTGTATCTATCTATGTGTATAGACGGTGCACTTGCTTTTTAAATATTGTGTAGTCATCAGGATGCCAATATTGGTTTCCTTACACGGGGCCACTGAAGTAGATGTGGTCCTCCATACTTTAAAAATCACTCAGCAGAAATATTGCTAATTATCTTTCCAGATTGATGCAATCTGTAGAAAAATGTTTCTATGAAACAATCTTGGAGACAATAATTTCCTTCAAAATGACTACATGATTTTAAAAATTCTATATGTGCTTTTTATTTCTCATTTTTCTTACATTTCCTCAGTGAGACTTGAATTTCTAGTATCTTCTTTCTGCTTCATTTCTGGAATGTATTTGGGAGAGATGCACCAGCTGGATATAAATGGAAGCCAAGCCAGCCTCTCCCCCTGCACAGGAAAGCTGAACCTGTGTGTTGATTATGCTTGCACATTGCTTCCAACTCATCCTATGGGCTGGCAATGAAAATGTTTTAAATCTAACCGTGGTTTCTCTATTACACTATGGATAAAACTTAATGTTGGAAATCAGAGACAGAATACAATTAATTTGCTAAACTTGCTGATTTCTGGCAGAAATTTCTGTTCTAACTTTCTAGAATCTAGGATGTTATTGTCTGATCCTTAAACTCCCCAACCAGAATGAGAATTACTTGGAAGACTATGCAACTGAAATGTGTTTGCTTCTTGTGATTAACAGACATAAATTCAATATTGCATCCATTAGAGAAGTTCTTGGAGAAAAGAAAACAGGCATCCCAAGAAATCAAATTTTGTTATGAGGACTGAGTCCGGAAGGGATGGTCCAGAGGGAGGATGCTTCTTGTTGATATTATTTATTGGTATTTCATTTTGGAGCAATTCAAGAGTATACACTAAAGGGTTTAAGTGCAGCTGACCTTTACATTGTTTTTCAAAAAAGTAAAACAATAATAATTACAGAGTAAGAAGGTCAAGGTTGTATGCTATGTCTGAATATTTATGAATTCTACTGAGAGTTGGTATAAACACTACATTAATCTTGCTAAACTTTTGATTTCCTTGGACATACACAAGTGTCAGGTGCAGATGCATTTAGAATGCAATTCAAAATGGGTAAGGATGGATGTAATTCTAAACTGACAAGTGTGGTATGACTGACAAGGCAAGCCAGATAGTTTCATGTCAAACAACTTGGTGCTTAGGAAGGAACTGAAAAGACATTCTGAATTAGTCACCATAATCTGTAAACTGGGGAGATGCTCTCTTTCCATATAGCATTTGATACTTCTAGGGCTGCATTAGGTTGGCCTTTTTATGAGAATCATTTTTACCTTTTTCTAGTAATGTTGTTTATTACCTGCCGAATACTATCATGCTAAAGTACTGAGCTCTGGATTTCATTTTGTGAGACCACATTTTGAACACTTCCTCCCTCACATCTACTCATTACAGGACCGTGCCTCCGTTATTTTTAATTTCCATCTTTTCTGTACACATAGTAAAATAATGTTCACATTAAAGCCTTCTTCTTTGAGCACTTGAAACAAAGTGTTCAGAAACGCTGAGCCAGGATACACTCACAGAGCGAGAAGCTCCAGAAACTTAGAGAAGAAAGCGGAAGGATTCCGATCTGTGGGCTCTGCGCCGTGACGGGCCAGACTCACCTGGCCGAGCAGTCACCGCCCACTACAAACGTGAATCTCAGGACGCACCTGTGTGTGCACCATGGAGTGACAACAGCGAAGGGCTCCTGAGTTGAGATAGAGACGCCAGGTTACAGGGGTGATTCTGTTTCCCATGTTTAGAAGGGAGTGTTTGTAATTAACTCAAAAAGGGGCTGTGTGTACTTATTTTAGGTGGGTAGCGGTAAGTATTTGTAAACATGCATATACTCACATGTGTACACGCACATCCTCACTGTTCCCTTTTGTAAGTGAAATATATCAGACTCACATCTGTAAATGTCGTATTGTCTCTCTGGTGTAAGAAACTGAAAGAGTAAATAAGGTCCAAAATGTATAATAGGTCCTGTGAAATGAGACGAAATTGTTCAAAAGGAAAGTGAAGCTAAGGTGGGGGAAAGGGGAATGGAAGGAAGAGAAAAGGAAAAAATTACATGATAGCTCTACTACTAGTTTCTCTTAGTTCACTGAAAAGAACTTTGGAGAAGTTTTTATGTGCATGTCTTATACTCTACGCAGCTACTTTGAAGATAACAATACACAATGTTTAACTATTTTTATTCTCCTATTATTTTGTTTTGAAATTTTTTCCCCATAGAATTAAAAAACAAAAAACTTAAGGGAAAGAAAATACAGGCAGTGAGCAGAGCATGGAAGAGGGGAAATTAAGCACATATAAGCTGGAAGGGCAATTATTAAAGGAAAGCCTGATAAACCTTAAAGCATTCAATGACTTGATTCCTTATGTTTATTTTCTTACCCATCTCTGCCTGCATATACACACATAAACATTCACAATGGAGTCATCAAGCATGGAGCTGTTTTTTTTACCTTAAGAAAACAATTATATGGCTTTTTGCTCTCTGGGTGTGATCTGTTACTTTATAAATGTTTGGCCTGAGTGTGCAAATGCTGTAGCTCTTGATTCAGAGGAGTGATACTGCTTTATTAGCCCTGACAACTGACTCTCATTTAAACAACCAGGTTCCTTTTTCCCTCGATTCAATCCAACCCGTACTGTGTAATGTGCCCATCCCGGTATACGGTAACTGCAGGTATGCAAAATGGAAAGCTAGGAGCTTGGAATCCAGTTCAGGAGACAGAATATGCTGCAGTTTACAATATTACAGACTAATAAGTAGAATGAGGGAGGAGTTATAATAGGGGACAAATATATATATATATACATGGCTTTATGAAGCAGGAAAATGCAAATTCCTGCCCAAGAGAATTGACTGCAAAAGCCATCACTCAGATCGTGACAGGTGAACTTGGTTTGACCTGGAGGAAAGGACAAAGGCAGTTCAGGGGAGACAGTGTGGGGTGGAGGCGTAAGTGGCCAAGGTTTTGGAGGAAAGTGTGGGGTCCTGAGAGCCCAGACCACAGCCTCAGGAGACAGAGGCTCCGCGGTGGGAGCCAGGGCTGGACGGTCCCATTGCCCCTTGCTAAGAATGTTGGCGGTGTTCTACATGTGGGAGATAATCTGCGGGGCTTTGAGCAAGGGAGAGCTGAAGTTCATCCTATGTCAGGATGCAGGAGGTCAGCCCGAGAGCACCGGCATTAGTTGTTTGCGTAACAGGTGATTACCGTGCACCAGCCTGCTCTGAGGCTGCTCAGGACCATGCCAGAACAAAGGGCTACAAAGTGGGTGGCTGGAGATCACAGAGATTCACAAGTGTGTGTTTAAGAAAAAAAAAATTTATTACAGTAGAAGACACTGCCATGAGTCCCCCTTTAAAGTCGGCACCCTGGCCTTGAGCACACGCTTCCATCATGCTTGGTACTTCCTGAAGAAGTTCCAGAAATCCCAGTTTGTGAGGGTCTCTAGTTATGCAGCTCTTGCTGCCTCGATGTCCCAAGTCAGTTCTACACATTGACTTTTCGTGGCCAGAAACTGCTTGGCACCAGCTCCGGTGAATGAGGTGTATGAGGACACATCGCCAGGCCTTGGGAGACTGCAGCGGCGTCCGCCATGTTTTTGATCATACCTGTGAGAACCCTTTGGAAAGAGGACTTCCCGAACTGCTTCAGAAGGTGGCAAGTGTTCAAGATGAGCGTATTCCAGGTGAGGGGGAGGATTTTGAGGGATGTTCACGACAATTTGAATGTAAACTTTGCCATCTCTGCTGTTCTTCTTCACTCTGAAGGCCGGAAGTCTGATCTCAGGTGCAAGCAGGCCATGGTCTCCCCAAGGCCTGGGGAGAGTACCTCTTCTGTCCCTGTCTCCTGGCAGCTGGGGGTTGCTTCTCCTCGCCTCATCACTCCAGCCCCTGCGTCTGTCTTCCATCGCAGTCTTCTCCATGTTTCCTGACTGTCTCCTTGCTGCCTCTAAGGACACAGTGACATTAGGTCAGGTCCCCCAAGTGGCCTCATCTTTACTTGAGGTCATCTGAAGTTCCCTGTTTGTGAGAAGTCTCCATCACAGGCCAAATGTCATGTTCAGGGACACAATTCAACCCCTGACAGGAACAGGGAGCTTGGGGCCGGAGGATGGAGGTGGTGGCAGGGCAGAGCTGACCCCATGCCACCTAGGGGCAGAAGAGTGGGCAGAAGATGCTGGCCTGGGAGCAGAAGACAAGGAAGTGACGCTCTCCCACCCAGGCGCCTGCAGTGTCAGTGACGTCTGTGCTCGTGGGCCCTGTATATAAAATTTTCCCTTTTGATTTTGGGAGCCAATTTTTAAATCCTAGGTGTTTTGCATTAAGTACTAACTGAATTTGATTTTCCTGGAGCAGTCTTGAATTCCTCTTTCCACTGCCAATCTAGCAATTATAATTTTTGAAGAAATGGGAAATTGATTTAACACGATAGGTTTTTAACATAGACAGGGTACTAATGAATTAGTCTTCTGGAAGCCTCTTCTTTGATTTTTGGGGGATGGGTTATTTTGGATTATCTGCAGTACTAAATTTGAGTTTTTAACCACATGTTTTTCTTTTTTAAGTTTTTAACCATATTTATGAATGTAGTAAAAAAATATCTGGAGGGCAGATAATGTGTATGAAATAATGTGGATATAAGCTTTTAATAGGCAAAAAAATCTGTAGCACATTTAATCTACATACAAAATGACATAATACATATTTTCTTTACAAAGATTATTGAGATGGGTAGCATTTCCTGGTTTTTAGAGTAGTCCTGAAGCAAAGAAATATATGTAATACTTAATGCCTCTGTAGTAAATATATACAAGCATTTATGTGTATTTATCTATATATATACAATTTGCATTGTTTATACACAATGTTAACTTATCATTTCATATGTATAATTATATAGCAGCGTGGTGAACACATAGCACACATGTTATTTGTTTTTCTTCTAAGACAAAAGATGTTAATGCATGAGTTGTCTTTCCTAAACTGAAACCTCAGTATTCTTGTTCAATTGCAGTGTTGGCATTTTGCAATAAATAAGAGGGGGGTTGTCTCTAAAAGGTTTTCCATCACTGTTATCTAGTGTCTTGTCTTTATTATAATGTAAATTTTTATCTAAGAAATAAACTGTTGCTTGTAGAGTCAGTTGACTTTTAATTGTAAATATTTTTCTGCCTTTATTGCTAATATTCATTTATGCTGATGTTTCTTGTAGAATGTTTTTAAAGATATATTGCCAAAAAGTTGAAAGGCTATCATTTCTAGGCATCTCTGATTTTTTTCTCTTGAAAATTCCAATGCTGCTAAAGACAAAACCAACAAACTTATTAATAGAAGCAATTACTATCGTATAGAACTTTATGGTCTACTGACCAGTTTCTGAAAACATTTTCTTACTTGACCTTTAAAATGCCTTTGTGGAAAAAAATATCTATGTGAAATAAACACGAGGATTTTTGTTGACCTTATTTCAGCACTGAGGAGACACGGCCCCAGGGTAGTTCATTGCTTTGATTAATGTTCTACCCAAGCCCCTGCTCTGTCCTGCAGCCTGGAGAGGCCTCCAGACACCTTCTGCCGAAGTATCTACTGCCCTTTCCATGACGTATTTTCTTTTTCCTCTAAAAGATAAAGTCTCTTTATCGACACAAGCTTGGTGCTGATTGGTTATAGGTAACAGTGAATCCCTAGTGTATGTTGACAGCCTGATTTTCAGTCCGTGCTTGTACCAGCTTCCTGTCACTTCTGTAACAAAATTCCTTAAGCTGTTTGTCATAATGCAATAAAACTTTGTCACAGTTCTAGAGGTCAGATGTCTGAATCGTGGTGTCAAGAGGGACATGAAGAGTCTCTGGGGGAGTGTTCCTCCTCACTTCCAGTGGATTTCAAAATTTTGGTGTCCTGGGGCTTGCGGATTTATCACTTCGATCCCACGACGTTCTCTGTATCTGTCTTCACATCACCTTCTCTCTTTCTGTGTCAATGCGGCAACACTGTCTTCTTAGAAGGACACCGTGCCTGGGTCAAAATCTGCTGTAAACCCCACAGGGACCTAGAAACCGTTTCCAAATCAGGTCACGCTCAGTGTTTCTGGGAGAACGCACATTTGAGGGACACTGTTTAACCAGCAAAATTGCCAGCATTAAAGCTATTTTAATATGTAATGGCTGAGAGGACGCAGTGAGTGGAGTGAGGAGAGCTCATCGACTTTTCAGGGGATTATGAGAAAAGTTCTTGATTGCACAACCCTAGTCTTCTGCCGGCAAAGGCTTCCTCCACCCTGCATTCAGCAGCGGCTGCGGTGTGTGTAGGGGGTGAGTTGCCCTGTGTCTTCTCCTAAACTACCTGCTCAATAGCTATTTCCACTTTCTCAGTTCTGCTATGGGTCATTTCCCTCCTCATTTCCAGCTGTGCATGGTGCTTGCCCAAAACCCTTGGTGCATGCGCTCTGCTTTCTCTCCCCTCGGTCAATGTCAGGGCGAATGTGAGACCCTATCCACTTGCCTTTACTCCCTGATTCCTGGGCTTATTCGCTGACACACACAATGTTCTGACCCTCAGGACAGATTGTCCCCTCCTGTGATCCCGTATTCTCTTTAGGGGAAATTTGATTATTCTCTCTTTGATTGTTCTGGCCCGAGAGGGGCAGGATTGAAGGACTCATGTCTTAGCAGTCTTTGTCCCAGTCATCAGCAGGACTTGTGCCAGGTACAGGACAAAGATGAGGTGGGTGGCCTTCACCTGTGTCTCTGTGTCTCTGCCTCCTCCTCCACCTCTCTGCCTTTCTCTCTTTTGCAATCACACACACACACACACACACACGCATGCATGCACACACATGCACACGCATACACATACACACACATGCACACACATGTGTGTGTACGCACATAGGCACACTCCTAAAGCCTACAAATAATTCTCGGAGACAACCTGAAGCATATTTAGAATAAAATGATTTTTGAAGACAAAGTTATCAGGTGTGAGGCTGTTTCTTCTTATTTTCTTTCAGATTTCCAGAATGTCCCTTGGGGAAGAGATAGAAAGGCACAGGTCTCTTACTCAGCTGTCCCCCAGCAGTGATAACCAGTAGAGCATAGAAGCTTTGAGGTCATGATGCTCTATCTCCGCAGCACCCTTGGCAAGTTGTTTCCATGGCGCTGCCCTAAGAATAAAAGCAGTGGAAGTTTGCTGCTTTTATTCTTATTATTTATTCTTGGTCTGTACCTTCAGGTGGAGGGTGGGGGTCTGTTATGGGTTAAAAACTAGTGGTCAACTTAATGCCAGCTGGATCACATCAGCACGGTGCTGAGCGTAGGTGTCCCACCTGAGGAAAGTTGCCAGCATAAATAGAGACATGGAGAAGGAGAAGAGGTGCATTGAGGCGCGTTGAGGCGTTGTGGGTTCTCCTATGGGTTGCTGTTTGAGCCGTTAAATGCTTCTGGAGAAGCTCCGGTCCTCACATTGAGCATTGCTTCCTGGCTCCAGAGAGAAAGACATGTGCTGCTTGGTCTCCAGGATGAACTCATCACGCTGGCTTCCTGGCATGTACTCGACTGTGCTTGTCGTTGGAGGCGCTCGGGGCCTCTGTGTCACTGAGGATGGCTGTGGTGCTTTTCAGGACAGCCCTGGTCTTTGTTGTGAGTGTGACTTCTCGTCTCTAGCGTAGAACCCTCAACCTACCAGCCAGCTCCTGCCCCCCATTGGCATAGACTTCCTAGCTTCGACTGCTGACCTTTGGGTCTTCCCCACACTGATCCATAAAACAAACTGGTGTGAGTCCTTCTTATGAGCTCCAGACCTCCAGTTGGACTCATGGGAGGCATTGTCATGAGCTCTGTGTCTTCACTGGGATTCATGCAGGACACTGCTGTGGGATTCAGGTCCTTGGCTAAATATTCTATGTCTTTAGTGTTGTAGATGGATTTCCTGCATTTTCTTGTGTTTAACTGTGTGTCCATCATAAAAAATAATATTATAAATTCTGTGTCCTGATTCTAATTATTTTCCTCACAACTCCTGACTGCAACAGGATCATTCTCTCCAAGCTGCACAAACATCTGTCCTGGGTCAAGGCAGGTGCTGACCGTGGCCTGAGCCGGCTGCCACTCTCAGGCAGGCGGCCCACATGCACTGACTCAGCCGCGTCCAGCGCACAGCCCGCTGACGCCGGGCCAGTGGCGTCACTTTTATGAATGTGGCGATGATATGGACTAATTGGGGAACATCAGAGCAAATGGGCATCTCTGGTAGAATCCATTTGCTGAGATCTAGAAATTAATGAGGCCTCGTTGAAGGTACATTGAGTGACGCTCCATGGCATATGCCTGGCTCTGTTCCATAATTTCATAGCCCACAAACCGTAATGACTCACTTTCCACAGAGGCACATTTATCTGTTTAGGTCTACTATTGATCTCTTGCCACTGTGAACTAATTTGGGGGTAATAGAATTATTTACACGAGCCAGAGAATGACCAAGAGGGGAAAAATAATACGAGGTACAGGATCAAAGCAGCCTTTACAATACATTTACCATGACATTTATTTTGTTTTTGAAACTCAGAATAGAGATTTAGTTTGTGGAGCTTCTAGCTGCACCTTTAATCAATCAACTCGTTTATTCAAAAACACTTGAAAAGTATTTGTGAACGTCCACCCTTTGTGGAGCCCTGGGTGGGATATGATGGTGAATCTGTACGGTTCCCCAAAATGAATGTGGTTATTATGTGTTGTGAAAATATAATAATATGATAACTCAGTATGGGGACACAGGATTTGGGTGACAGCCTCTCCTGTCCTGTGGCTCAAAAGTCACTGCATAACTGTAAAAATTAAACAGAACTCAGTTCAGCTGAGCCTTCCTGTGAACCATCATAAGCACAAGGGAAACCTGATGGGTGTACAGGGAAGAGAGAGGAGAAATAACTTGATATATTAGCCTGCATCAGGCAGTCATGCCTTCTCACATTTGAGTTATCTTTAAAATGTTGTACATTTGTTTCTCTGCTCCAACTATAGCAAAAAATGTCTTCTTTCCCTCCCTTCCCTTCCCTTCCTGTCCTCTCCCCTTCCCTCCTTCCCTTCTCTTCCTTTCCTTCCCTCCCCTCCCCTTCCCTTCTTCCCCTCTTCCTCTTCCCTCCTCCCTTCCATTTCCCTCCTCTTCCCTTCCCTCCTCTCCCCTTCCCGTCCCTTCCCTTCTCATCCCTTCCCTTCCTTTCCCTTCCTTTCCCATCCCCACTGTGCCCTTCCGTCTGCTCCCCTTCCTTTCTCTTACTTCTACTTTGTCTTTCTCTTTCTTTATTTTCTTTTCTTTCTTTCTTTCTTTCTTTCTTTCTTTCTTTCTTTCTTTCCCTTCTTCTTCTTCTTCTTCTTCTTCTTCTTCTTCTTCTTCTTCTTCTTCTTCTTCTTCTTCTTCTTCTTCCTCCTCCTCCTCCTCCCCCTCTTCCTCCTCCTCCTCCTCCTCTTCTTCTTCTTCTTCTTCTTCTTCTTCTTCTTCTTCTTCTTCTTCTTCTTCTTCCTTCCTTCCTTCCTTCCTTCCTTCCTTCCTTTTTTCTCCCCTCATTTCTTTCCTCTCTGCTCCTTACCTTTCACCTTTTCTGTTTCTTTCCCTTTTCTGTCTTTCTCTCTCAAAATGTATTTCTTTCCAACTCTTTTTCTATCTCTATCTTTCACAGTCTGTCTCTGTCATGATTGTCTTTATTTTTATTTACATTGATATAATCAAGTCTTCCTCTATACTTTCTAACTTTCTGGCCACTAATTTTTATTTGTCTTTGAAAATTTTGGCATCCAGAGTTCTACCAAAGGCTCCTATTTCTTCTGATTCCACCACTCTAAAATCTCCAATATCTGACACACATGTGAGGCGCTGGAGAAGGCAAGACTATGGGAAAAGAAGAACTGCCAGAGCTGGCCAATTGCTGGGGCTGGGCAGTGGGCAGGGAGCTAGAGGACTGGTCTAAATATTGTGCACCTTAAATGTTATGGCAGTTACATTGCTGTGTGTTTTCTGAAATGCTTATGATCATCCACCAAACAAAGGGAAGTGTTACTGTGTGTGCATTTTACCTCAATGAGCCTAAAACACAGAATTAATAATAAAGAAGTCCTTAGAAGATGTCTCGGATCACCATTTAACTCTTTGCTCTCCTTTGCCTGGGAAATGTGGGCAACATCACTTTACCTGGGGTAGTTTGGAATTTGGTAGCTTCTGACCAACCCAAGAAAATTATCTTAAAATTACAGCCCAAAGAGTCACAATCATTCAAACATACTTTTGTGTAGGGGTTGTATCTTGTGATCTCAAGTGAGCATGGATAAAATACCAATGTCTCTCAAGTATTCTAATCCGGTTATTTGTGAATTGTGGAAGACAGTGGAATCTGCAGTGTTATAATAGGGCTCTCTGGCCCTGCAGAGTAGTTAAGGCAATAAAAATTTAACTGGATTTTTTCAGCCATTAAAAATAAGTGAATTTTTGTCTCAGCCTGCCTTACATCTGAAGAATTAGGACCATGTTTTTCCTGAGTAGCAGTATCCAGGGAGAAGGGGGTCAGCTCACTGTGGAAATTGAATGTTTATGAGACCAGTGTTTTACTTCATTTCAGGAAAGCAGCAAAAAATAGAGAGTCAGAGCTTCTTGGTTTTTTTTAGATGCAGTCTGTATGAATGATAGGGGACGTGGACTTTTTAAGATGGAAATATAAATGCTCGGTGGTCTGTATTGGGCATCTTTATTTTGAACAAGCCTTAGGTCCACCCTTTTCCTCCCAAGGACACCCTTCCCACCACAAGGACAGCTGCACAGCACTGGCAGCTCCACGAGTCCGGGGTTGACTCTGAAGGCCTCGCTCCCTTCCTCACTGTGCCTCTGGGACGCATCACAGCCTGCATCTTCATCTCCTGCTGAGTCTGCAAATCAGTGTGGGTAACATGGCCACTGAGGGTGTCTTTCTAAATTCAAATGTGTGTCAAGGGGCACTTACTGTGCTGCACTGTGAATTTTCACTACGTCGCATTGAGTTTCCTTGGAGTCCTGCGTTTTGAGCATTCACACCTCTCCCTTCATTGGTCCCTGATGCACTCCTGGTCACTGTCACAATCTAACCTCCTGTGGCTCTCACAACCCAGTGGTGTCATTTGTTGGAGTCAACAGATGTCAAATCCACAACAGCTCCTAAGGTGTCCAAAGCTTACACTCAGCGCGTGCCAGGGTTGGCAATGGGGCCTGCTGACTTCCACAGTGAGCATGCTACGACACAGGGCTCCGAAAGTGAAAAAAAAAAATCTAGTTTAAAAGTGTTTCCATGAACCCTTGTGTACTTAGAAGTGTCGTCTGAAACAGGGTGTCACCTCTGAAAGCACCAGCTATCAGGAAGAATTGAGGTGGGGCAACTGGTTTACTGGAGAAACTTTGGTAGGTTCTAAAGAATCAGTAAAGAATCAGCAAAGGGTACCGTTTTGAAATAGCACCACAGAATCTTTGTGACGGAAGGAATGTTAAATTTAACCAAATGTGAGCTTTTTACCTTCCACTCCATTTTCTAGTGCAACTGATGATTTGAATTTGGAATGTGTTGGACCCCTGAGTTAGCCGTGCGTCTTGGGTGCGTATGTGGATTGCTGTGAACTGAGAATAGTTATGTTGGAGGATTCTGCTCTGGTAAGACTTGCATATAAAGGTGACCTCCTAAAGCTTTCTGCTGCTCTACTGTGGTTCACCTATACTGTGGCAGATATTTTGGGTTACTTTCCAGCTATAGTGTTCCTCATGGAGGAGAGTCTTTGTATTTGGCAGCTGAGAAGCCAGTTTCTCTTCCCCAGGAAGTTCCTGATTACTTGAATGCCTCCTGATCCTGTTTAATTCCACTTGTTCTTGCACAGTCTTGAGTGGGAGTACAGAACCAAAGGGAAAGTTCATCTTTCTTTCAGTAGGGAGCCCCCACACAAGAAGGCAACCTTCTGCTCAAAATGCATACTTCTGTGGCAACTTGGGAAACTTGAGCTTAGAGGCAGTGCAATTAAAAAAGGGGAAGTGAGAAAAAAATAGAAGACAGTTTCAGAATTAATGACTATATTATCATTTAACGCTTTAGGAAATGAATCTAACTTGTAGGATTATGTCTAAGGGGTGTGGCTCAGAGTGTGTACCTCATCAGGATGCAGGAAAAACACAGAGAAGAACCATGAATGCAGTAAGAGGGTGGACATGTCTTCAAAGAAGAAATCTATGGCTGGGCAGGGAAAGGTCAGGAGTCCTGCAAGAACATGGCACATGGACTTGCTGGATGGAATTCTTTCATGCCAACTCCTGTGACGTTGCTATCATCCTGAAGGAATTTGGAATTGACCATGGTGAACGTCACAGTCTCTTCTCTGAAACCATAAAATGGAAACCACACAATGTAAAAGGCCCACAGTAATTATTATAGGCATCATTAACCTGTCCATAATTAGAACCTCTCCCATTCCCCATCTCCCAGGTCAATTATGGGTGGCATAGGAGGTAAGGAGGTGGCTGGGCAGTGCTGGGAACGCTGGCAGGACCTCAAGGCATCTCTTATCTTTCCTTTTTACTGCAGCCAAATATTCACTCAGAAGGTGAGTCGCGTCCGTGGTGCAACTCTCTCGGGACAACTCATGCAGCAGAAATAACCCTTTCCATGCACGTCAGGATTCTTTTTATTCCTGCGTTGTTCACAGGGCGTGTTGGCTTTCCTGCAGCCAGAGACAAGTTTCACATCTTGCATGGTAGTTCCAGACTGTCAATTCTTCTACACTTTTATTAAAAATTAGAGTTGGAGGCATTCTTAAAACTGTGATACTTATTCATACATTCATCCTTTGCCAATTTACTTATTTTATAAATATTTACAGAATACAGGAATTTTGTTGGTAGGAGAAATACAGGTAAGAACAGAGCAGAGACATCTCCTGAGTCATAGTGATTATTTTATTAAGTTTTTTTTTTGGACAGTACTGGAGGTTAAGCTGAGGGCATCATGGTGAGCTGTTTTCCCAGCTTTTTATTTTATTTATTTTATTTTATTTTATTTTATTTTATTTTATTTTATTTTATTTTATTTTATTTATTTTATTTTATTTTTTAGACAAGGTCTCACTAAGTTGCCAATTACAGCTGCCAAATACAAAGACTCTCCTCCATGAGGAACACTATAGCTGGAAATTATAGCTGGTATTGAAATTGCAGTCCTCCTGCCTCAGCTTCCTTTGTATCCCGATTGACAAGCACATTCCACTGTCTCATGGTGGTTCTTCTTCTTGTGTATGTGACTGAATTTTTAACAATAGCCCAGACTGGGAGTGTTGTTTGTTTGGTACATGTGTTTGAAGGAGTGAGGAACAGGGAGTGTAGTCAAATGGGCAGGGTGGATGCTTCTAATTTCTAAGACGTGGAATTTATTGACTCATCTCAATAAGCCGGTGCCCAGGTGAATGTCACAACACTCTATGAAAGAGCCCATGTATGTGTTTAAAACTATACCAGATTTTGGCAATTGGAAGGTGTCCGGAGTGCTGGGAGTAGAGCTCAGAGCTTTATACTCACCTGGCCCAGCCCTCTGCAGCCAGGGGTGCCAGCGAGAGAAGGCAGGGCGAGACGAGGCGCGCGCAGCCTGGACACTGGCAGAGGGCGTCCTGGAAAGGGTCGTGGGCACGCACTGGACACCCGTGGGTGTCAAGTCCAGAAGGGTCCTTTGGGGGCTAAAGAGTGAGCTCGGCCTCAAAGATCTAAATGGGGTTGGGCAGCAAGCCTGTCCACTCTGTCCTAGGACCCTTGGGGACACTAGGGAGACTTTGCAGCTGGCAGCCGGTTTGTTGGCCAGGCCCGCCTGGCCTCTCCCAACTCTGGAAAATTGCTTTAGCACGGAGTGGGGCGGGTTGTGGCTGACCTAAGGTGGGATTGTGCTGAGTCACTGTGAGTCGGACAGGGAGACCTGCTCCGTGGAAGGGGATTACTTTCTCCTGCGAGGTTCAGCTGCAGCCCTTGGAGGAACCAGAGCAGGCTCTTGCATGTGTGAATGCCCCCAGTCACGCTAGCTCCTCCTGGACAGCCA
>PVJX010041441.1:0-14641 GCA_004027295.1 Dolichotis patagonum
CTCGACCTCAGGTAAAAGTATGCTGTCAGGTGACATGAACTTTTTGCCATTGTGTCAAACTTTTGACATGTACACAAATGACTGTCAAAGTGCCATCATTGATTTGAGAGTTACATATTTTTAGCAAGTAGGCAAGTTTGCAAATAGAGTCTGTGCATAATGAGGGCCTGCTGTATTATATCTCTCTCCTGTGGTTTGGAAATAGTTTGAATTGTCCTCCAAAGGGTCATGTGTTAGGAGTTTGGCCCCCAGCCTGGAGATGTTCACATGTACTGGAAGCTTCAGGAGGTGGATCTGGAGAAAGGTGACTGGGTATTGAAGCAGGTGAGTGATTTATCCAGGGGGTGTATTCTTGTTCTTGAGGGCACTCCCATGAAAGTGGATTGTTAGAAACAAACTTGGCACTTCTTTTGAGTCTCTCCTGCTTCCTGTCTTGCCATCTAATGTCTTCTACATGTTCTCCCAGGATTATGATGCCATCTATATGAGGGTCTCACTAGAGCAAAGAAAATGCAGGTTCCATGCTCTTGAATGTTTAGAACTTGAGTTAAATGAACCTTTTCCTTTATCAAGTACCCAGCCTTCGTTATTTTGTTATAGCAACACAAAATGGACTGAGACAGCATCCATCATGGGTCACTGCTGTAATGGAAGCATAACAAGGTACAATGGACATGTAGGGGAAGGAAGTGAGAATTCAGTGAGTAGGGATATAGAGGAGCCAGAAAAGCTGTCAAAAAGAAGCCATGTACAGGAAAGCAATAACCTCAATGAATATAAACATAGTATATTGTAACATGAGCTAAGATTAAAAATACCAACGCAAATGGAAATTGTCATAGGAAAATTAGAGGAGGAAGGGGGAAGGGAATGGAAAGGGGATTTAAAAAGGAAACAAGCTGTGAAATATACATGTACCTACTCCTCAAGATGACTGCAAACTGCATTGCTGTGAGCATGGACTAAAAAAAATTTAAAGTTTTTAAAAGAGGAAGTTGTGCTTAAGGGAAGACTTGTGGAGTAAAAGAAATTTGAACCATAGGAAAATAAAGAAGTTATTCAAAAGAGAGGGAAATTCGTATGGGCAGAGTGGGAGACTAAACAGACTGGGAGGGAAAGACCTTTCATGCTATGCTAAGAAGGTTAGATTTTTATCCCTGTAAATAGCAAGAAATGATATCCTGTCGAACTGAGCAGACTTCTTCAGTTTTCATTTCCCTTCAATTGGCCACATTATCACTACAAGGTCATGTGCCAGGTGATAAGTGATTCTTTTCTGAATAACAATTGTTTGCTGTACCCCTTTTGTAATTTCTCCTACTTAAATGTCATTTCCTAAACATGTCTTGCCTGAAAGCTTCACATTGTGATTTATTCACTGAATAATTTCACATTTAGGAGACAATGTTTTGGCAATGTTTTGATTAGATGAGAATCCAAGACATAGTGCATGACATGAATCAATAACTGTCTAAGCTTCAGATAACTACAACCGAATCACACAAAACTAGTCAGAGGCTTTTCTATCTCCCACATATCAGTAGCATATTTTTTTACTGAGCAGCAAAGAATACCATCAAAAGAGGAGTTTCCGTGTATCTGGAGAAAGTAAAGTCTAAGCCAATTCAAAGACTCATGTTAACTGGCTGTCCAACTGGGCGGTATTAGCATGTTGGGGGTCCCATGGCTATTCCAGGCTTGCTTTAAATGCATTTGCTGCATTGCTAATCTTAGGTAATAATCAGGGAGGCATGGCTTTTGCCCACCAAATGGATTTGTCACATAGTTGGTCACCAGCATCTGATGTTCAGGTCACTATCATCTATCACCACTTTTAATCTCCTGTCATTACTTACGCCAGTCTCGCTTTCTCTCCCATCCGCCATCTCACTTTCTCTCCCATCCATTCTTTACACTCCTGCCAGCGTGGACTTTTATTCCTCCAAATTCATATGCTGTGTACATACACAAAGTCATGTGCTGAAGCGCTAATGTGACTATATTTGGAATACAGACTTCAAGGTGGCAATTAAGGTTAATCGAGGTCATATGGGTTGTCCCTTAGATATGGATAATGTCCTAGTAAGAAAAGAAAGAGATGCCCTCGCCCCATGTGTATGTGTGTGTATGTGGGGAGCAGAGAGAATGTCGTGTGAGGACACAGTAAGGAGGTGGCTGGCTTGTCATGAGCGGAGAGGAGAGCTCTCGCCAGACACCCACTCCACTGGCCTCTTGATCTGGACTTTTAGCCTCCAGAATGATGAGAAATAAATGTCTAGTCTTTAAGCCCTGAAGCCTGTGGTATTTTTTCATGCAGCCTAAATAGCCGCATGAAATATGTCGGCTTTACTATTTGTAGTGACCCATGTGTCACCCTCTCCAACGTGAAAATCTACGAAACCCTCAGCACAGTCCCCAGGGCCAGCCTGCTCAAGTTTCCCTCCTCTCACCCTCACACACTGATTGGGCCTGGCCTACTGAACGGTTCTCTTCTTATGACAAGACTATGGCTTATCTTTGCTTTACACTGGCCGTCCCCCCAGCCCGGAAAGTCGTTCCCCATTTCCCACCACAAACTCTGCTTATTTGCTTGGATTCATATTAGACAACCCTCTTCCAGAAAGCTTTTGCTGACCACTCGTAATTGCCCTGTCCCCCTGGGATAAGGGCCCCTCAAGAGAGTCCATCACTCCCTATAATTTCTCTAATAAACCACGGCCACATCTGTATTACTACTTCTCGTTTACTTGACTATCTCCTCCCATTAGTCTCCAAGCCTTACCAAAGCAGGAACTGTGCCCTACTGTTTCCCATATTCCAAAATCCAGCACAGTGCCAACGCGGCATTAATCAGTGTTTGTCAAAGGCTGCGGTAAATGAATTTAGAATCTGGAAAACAACAGAGTGAGTTCCAGTTCCACCAGCTAATGCATGTGACCTTGGGTAAGTCATTTATTCCTGCTATGACTCTAACCTTTTTTTTCTTTTTTCAGGTGAATCATAAGTTTTATTTATCTTTTAGTTGTTTATCGGTACAATTTATGTATATATAATGACTGACCTTGTTATGGGGAATTGGTACCTGTACATGATATAGTCTGATTTTTCCCCCGTTCTCTTCCCCTCCCTCAACCTCATTTTCCTTTTTTATTTAAAAGCTTTGTCTCCATTTTTTATTTGTTTTCTCATCATGTTTTTTTCTTTTTCCTTTCTTCCTTTCCCCCTACCCTAGTTTTCCTTCCTATTTGAAAATTTTCCTCCTATTTTACAATTTCTATTTTATATTTTGGTCCTTATTTGCACTTTCAGTTTCTCACACCAGAGAAACTGTCCAGTTTATTGCACTTAAAAGTATGGCCTTCAAGTGCATCCATTAACCTAGAAATGCCTCAAGTTTATCCTTCCCTATGGCAGAGTACTATTCCATCGTGTAAAAAAAACCCACATCTTCTTTATCCAGGCTTTTGCACAGCAAGAGAAATTACCAAGAGTAAAGAGACACCCCACAACATGGAAAAATTTTTTGCCAGCTGTTTCTCAAAGGATTACTATATAGAATATACAAAGAACTAAAAAAAAAAGTCAGACCCCACAAATTTAAAGTCCCATTCCAAAAACAGGCCTCTGAAATGCATAGTCACTTCTCAGATGAAGTAGAAGCGTCAAATAAATATATGAAAAAATGTTCAACATCATTGGTCATTGGAGAGATGCAAATTAAAACAACACTGAGATTCTATATCTGGAAAGAATGTCTACCATTAAGAAAAACAAATAACAAATTATGGCAGGTATGTGGGACAAAAAGAACCCTTCCCCACTGTTGGTGGGAGTGTAGACTGGCGCAACCACTGTGGAAATCAGTGTGGAGATTCCTCAAAAAAGTAAGACTAGAGATTCCATTTGACCCTGCTATTCCCTTCTTTGCATCTTCCCACAATGATATATACACACCCATGTTTACAGCAGCACAGTTGGTATTACTTGATTCTTATTTGCAAAGCAGGAAGAAAAATAACAGCTGCTTTGAAGAGTTGTGGCACTGGTGGTTAAAGTATACCAAAGAGGCACTGTCAAGTGTAATCTGTCAAACATACACTAATTATTACATGTATCAAAAATATACATGCTTATTATTCAGAGCATTAATTTTTTAACCACTAACTTATTCAAAAGGCAAGTTGAATGTGGTTCTTTGGGTACAACTTAATATTGTAAACAAAAATCATTGTACTATGACTAAATTAGAATATTAGGATGCTCATAAAAATGCAGCAAGCAATTGAAATTTTAAAAAGGCTAAATAGAGGAAAGTTATTCCTTTCAAGCCTTGCAGAACTCACTGGGAAAAACCCTAAGAAAAATACTATGCAAAGTTTCTTTTAAAAGTCAAAACTCTAGTATGCTTTAAGAAAGAAATATATTCCATGAAAACTTCATTTGCTAACAGTGAAGTAATTTATAACTAACCCATTTATGTGTGGTCAGGTGAAAAACTGGACATTGTAGAGGAGCCTGGGACATTTACACCATGGTCATTTTACTCCTCAATTCATTCAACCATACAGAGCATTCAACTCATTTCTCCATAGACCCTGAACAGAAAGCTTCATGGGTAATAGCTTGGCTTCACTGAAAGATCAGAGGGCTAATGGACAGTCATGCTTATCCGAAAGCTGGCACAAAGTATGTCTCAATTCGGACTTTCAGATCATTTCCAAGTCGACTTCTTTTTCAGTGTCTAATAATCATTTTTAAAGTGCGGGGAATTGGCTAGTTTATCAGCGTATAACCTACCGGTGAACTCCAATACGGAACAACCACATTATCCAAATGAAATAAGGACCTATTCAGACCAGGTCCTGTTCCCAGACCACAGCATGAATGGAAGTCATGTGAGGTGGAGTTTTCAGCTGTTGTTTTAACTAAATTGCAAAGATAAAGTCTGACAGTCTAGAAAATATTCCTTCAGTTATTTCCTCTAAATCCTGATAATGAGGCAGGCACTCTTCAGTTTCCTGTCCTTTTTATAAAAACATGAATAGTGTATAACTTATTAAAATAGATCACTTTTACCCAAAGTTAACAGGGAGGAAAGAAAAAAGACAACACAAAATACTGGTGAGAATGTTGGGGTCATCCGTAGAGTAGACATGTAGGAAATGAGTGCACAAACACACATGGGAAAGTGGTTAGACATGATAGCATGCATAGAAATTGTCCTTTCTAGTTCAGAGAAGTGATATGGACGTAGCTGACTTACCCCTTCTGACTGCCAGCTTGTTAGGAGATTTGGCAGACTGATAGCTCACTGATTCTTCATCCATAATTCAGCCATTCATTTTCTGAGATCCTAGTTTGGAACCACTTCAGCAACTGTGCAAATACATATTTTAAGGGGCTTAATTTTACCTGTTGAAAATAAGAGCTTTCTCTTATATTTTCTTTTAAAATGTTTGCCCCTTTTTCAAGCATAAATCAATTGTAATGATGCATCTGGCCAATTTCAACTTGGACTTCTGTAGTCAAAACTTGATAACGCAACAATTCCCCAGCATCAGAAGAGTCACTGGAATAATATACAGAACACTTAAAACTTGCTCAGAAAACCTAAACTCCCTTTGTAGCTTTGTTGTTAGGATACTTGTAGACACAATGTCCAAAGTGGGACATAAATATCAAAGTGGAAATCAGTAGCATGCTAGGACTTAAACAAAGAAATCAAACTCAAGATACTGGGTTTAAGATTTAGGCATAGATTGAGAATGCAGCAGTGAAACAGGGAGGAGGAATTCATTCCATACTCCTTTCCTCAGGCCCATGAAGGTGTTGTCTACCAGTTCTGGAGATTGGCCCTAATATTCTTTTTAGACCACATAAGACATCCCTTTCATGTACCAAGTTTTCCCTGACCAAGTTAAGAGTGGACTGAAAAAAAAATTCAGGACCAGGACAATACACACTTCTCCCCATCCCTTAATTACTGCTTCACAAGATTGTGTGGGGAAGGAGCACTATGATCACAAGGGCACTCTTGTTTATATTATTCTTGCCTACTTGGAAAACTACAGACAAATATACAGCACTTTTAAAATGGTGGTTACTTCTTTGGGGAATATGCATTTAAGCATTACCTGAATATTCAACTTTTACATTTTGCTGTACTCACAGACACTTAAATTTTAGTGCTAAATACTGATTATGAGTATATGATGGTCTTGCTGATGTTGGCAGATTTTTTGATACATAACATAAATTAAAGGAATATGATATGTAGTAAACATTACTTGTAAAAGCTCATAGTGGTAAAACTTAGAAAGCTTCCATACTGTGACACATAAAGTAGCACACACATGATCACCATCGGGATGGTAAACTTTGGTTCATAATTGAGAGGAAAATCTGGCTCCGAACCAAATGAAATAAGGCAGGTATTTGTCAGACTGAGAGGAGCATGGATGTTGAGACTCCTGTCTATTTCATGCCTACATCTACACACCTGCTGGGTCTCTGTACTCTCGGAGGGGAAACTATCCATCTTTCTGTAAAGCTTTTCCTATGGGTCTCTATATACACTCAGCAGGAAAAGACAGTCAATAAAGTTATTGATTAGTTAACCTTGAAACCACGATAATTCCTCCCTCTGTAGCATCTCCAATAATTACACTAGCCTTTGATTCATTGAAACACGTCCAAGCCCTCTTTACCTTAAAACAAGCAAGATAGCCCTTAGCCAATTCATTTTCTACAAATATACAGTCTTTAGATGTATTCAGAGACCATGATAGCATGATGGGGTACGCAGAAGGAATCAGCCTCTTTCCAGGAAGGACGTCTAGTCTGGCCAAGAAGATGAGACACAGGCACAGTGAGATGCTGCCTTAAAAGAGCCTGGTTACTGGTCAGAGAGTTCTACTGAACTGTGAAAGTCCTGCTCTCCTTCCAGCTTGTTTCCTCATCCCCAAAACAGAGGGGATGATGGGCAAATCCTCGGGGCATTGCTGAATGTACTCACAAATATAAAGCATATGATTTGGTGTGGCTCAGAATAAGTATCTGATAAATGTTTTTTAAATAGAAAAGTGAACATATATATATATTTTATATATATATATAGAGAGAGAGAGAGAAGTCAATGTATTGAATTAATTCAATATGATAATATATAAAATACTGTAGAAAATCTCTTATCCCTATGTTTGTCTTACTTGCCAAATTAAATAGATGCTCTATAGTCCTTTAGGAAAAAAAACATAGTAAATGTGGAAAGCTTTTGGTGTGTTTTTAAGCAGCAATGTGACATGGTATAATTGATAATTAAAATATAAATAAAAGCTCACAGAATAATGAGTATCTTATTATTTTTCAGAAAACAAAGTCATTATCTGATAGTCTCTTTATTTGTATAAATTCATGTATACAAGGATATTGATGAGGAAAAAGATAAGATAAACCTGCTTATTAACAGATTACCTTTAGGGAATTGTGGGCCAGTGGGGAGATGACTGGATTTGTCTTTATACACAGCTGTACTGCTTTGCTTCTTTCTAATGAAATAAAATTAAGTTGAAAAATGTCAAGTGAGAAAATGGCTTTGAAAACATTTTTTGTTGACAATATAGAAAATAATTACCAGATGGTGATGCTGGAAACTGGGAGGACAGACAGGAGATATTGCCAGTAGGTGAGTAGTGTGAGATCCTGATAGTAGAGATAGAAGGCATGGGAAGTTTTGCTATATTTTGGAGCTAGATCTACTGCACTAAAAGTAAGAGATTGGGTAAATAGTGAAGGCAAAGGTAGAAAAAAAAAGTAACTTCAAGATTTTTGGTTTGAGAATTTGGGCAGGCAATGATACCACTTCATGAGAGGTATGATGGGAAACGTAATGGTTGATGCTTCTAAACTTGATACGTATAGAAGCTTAATGAAGCAACTCAGCGGGGGCCAGGGTCCTCACTTTGTAAACATCCCCATCCTGTGCAAGAGGAGGAAACAGGGGACAGTGTGAGTGCTACCCCCAACCTAGGGGCGATAACCTGCCTACTATATGAGGGAGGAAAAGAGGCTGGCTTTCCCCACCTTTTGCTCTTGCTGCTTTGCTGGTTTCTGCCACCTTGAACTGTTACCTCTGTGCCATGCCACCCTGCCTTGGAGCCAGCTGATTATAGACTGAAACCTTCACAAACTGTGAGTTAAATAAACCTTTCTTTCCTTAATTTTGAGTGTGGGGTATTTTGTCCCAGCAACAAGAGAAAAGTAACCAACACAGGAAGGAACAGGTGGGGGAGGGGTATGAAGACAGTAGGCTTGAAATGCCTTTTTGACCAACGTATGATGACACATTGCCCTCTACATTTGTGTTTAGGCTGTGAATTGGGAGTCGACCTGCTCTTCATGAACTTTAGTATTTCAAAGGAAATGAATAGAAGGGAAGCAATTCTTCAGCATTGCCTATGCTGAGACACTTCTTTCCTACAGACCAAGGGAACATTGAACAAGGGTAGCTAGTTTTCCATTCCAGGCCCTGTCCTCTTTCTTTCTTTCTCTCTCTCTCTCTCTCTCTCTCTCTCTCTCTCTCTCTCTCTCTCCCCCCCTCTCACCCTATCTCATTAATCCTCAGATTTGTAACTGGGTACCTGGCCAAGAACATAATAGCTACATTTCCCATCATTCTTTGCAAGTAGATGTACAAATAAACTAAATTCTAACCAGTCAGCTATAAACAGCAGTGCTGCCTGGCAGTATCAAGAAAATCACATTAAAATATAGTTGGAATGTGGCTTTTGTACCATCCTGCTGTATCCCTTTCTCTATACTGCTGCTAAATAAGGGTATGAGTGTAGGAGTTTCAATAGCCACATTACATTCTGGGAATGAGGTCTCTTGAGGTGATAAGTCGCCTCTGGAACAAGCCTGAGTACCTAAGGACTTGGAAGAGTCTGCATACAAACCTTAGACCTTCTGTAATGAAAGGGAAAATTAAAATCCTACAATATTTAAGGCAGTGTTATTTTGCCAATCCTATCACACAGAACCATCAAATCTGGTTCTGATCAATAAAGAGCAGAGAGAAGCTATTACTATTTTCAGGATTTGATACTCTCAAAAATTCCTTATCCATCTCTTCCTCACCCTCACATTGGCAACCTCTATATTCGTAATTAAAATTGGCTAAAATTTCCTTTTCCTTTTTAAATTTTTGCTATTTAAGGCTAAGTTTGAGTATTAAAATTATGCTGAGGTCATAAAATGAATTCAGTTATAAAATATCTGAGAACTTTCCATCTTTTTGTGCATCTTGACTAGTTTAAAAATACAGTTCTCTCTTCTTTAAGGATTCCTTCTTTAAGGATTAAATGAAGTTCAGCTCAGAAACTTTTTCATTTGGCTGTCCTTAGTGTTTGTTAATCATGCTTTCTTTCTCTTCTTATGCCAAATTTAACCCTTTGTATTCTACCAAAAAGAAATCTATTTCTCCCAAGCCTTCAAATTTATGTCAAGGAGTTTCACATAGTAGTCTATCAGCAGTTTCTTTTGCATCTCCGGTGAAACATCTTTTGTCATCTCAAAAAATGTTTCACCTTAACCTTTTGCTACATTGAACTTTGTCTTCTAACATCTTTGCTTACATTATGTCATTTGCCATGTATTTCCTTTTGGTGCAGCATAGCCTAAATATTTTTTGTTTGGAATGATGAATTTTATCTTGGTTACTGGACCTTTAGGCTTAAATTCTTTTCTCTAAGTCATCTTCAGATGTTATTCCACCACCTGAAGTATTGCTGAAGTTTAATTGTTGTAACCACCCCTTTCTTTTTGGCCAGGATTTTGTGGGGTTTCCTCTTTATCTTGGAATTCAAGAATTTTACCAGAATGTGTCTACCTAAGTCTTTACAGTATTTGATGTATAGTCTTTCTGTACAGTTTCAAACTGTAGTTGTTATCTTTCATTAGCTTTCTCATTCATCTTTTGCTTTTTCTTTGCTTGGAATTCCTATTATTCCTATATTATGATTTCTACATCTTTTCTATAGGGTTTTCTCTTTTCCATGGTGCTTTTTGCCTCTTGGAGTGTTTGCTTTGTGTATGGATAATTTTTATGTTTCAGACCAATACACAGGCTTTGACTGGGACTACATTCCTTTTCTTTGATCTACTGAATGTTTTCATGTGAAATCATGTTTTCACTTCCAATCAGCGTGTTCTATGTTCTCTTCAGGTCTCTTCAAGTGCTCTTTTGTTTTGTTTTGATTATCCTTTGTCTCTTCAGCAGCTATCACTCAGTTCAAGTCCCTTGGAAGAACCATGTTCATTTCTACTGTTTCTACCAGGGCATCTGACATGCCTTGTCTCTATCTGTGGCACAGAGGCAGCTGTTGGAGTACCTTAAGTGACCAAAGTCCTGAAAGTGGAAGCTCATGGACTCTGCTCTTTGGGGCAGGTGCTACAGCATCAGGCAGGCTGGAAGCTTCCATCCAACATCTCTGCACCCAGTTTCTTCTAGTTCCCTCATTCTCCATGATACAGGGGATTCAGTACGCCTGTTCAGCTATATCTGAACTCCTTGAGATCCAAGGAAACTCCAAATCTTGTGATTGTATCCTTCTCACTACATTGTATTGCTCTGTCCTCCTTATAAGAAAATTGGGGGCAGGGGATTTAGCTCAGTGGCTCAAGCACTTGCCTGGCAAGTGCAAAGTTGTGAGTTCAATCACCAGTACCAGAAAGAAAGAAAGAAAGAAAGAAAGAAAGAAAGAAAGAAAGAAAGAAAGAAAGAAAAGAAAAGAAATTTGTTAGAGGATAGGACAGTAAATCCATCACCAATCTTCACATGAGTAACTATTGGTTGAAGCAATAGCTATTCCCCAACAAAACCATATACCTTGGAGGAAGGAAAATAGTTTTTAAGGAAGGATCAGATGAAACAAGGAGAATGGATTGCCTAAAGTAAAGTGGAAGGTATTTTGAGTAGAAGCAATAGCATTAATGTGCTGACTACTGAGATGAGATGAAGCAAGCACTAGTACCTAAAAAGTGAAAGTGATTTGCATTGTGGTTAGAATGGCTGGAATTGGGCTGCAGACACAGCTCAGTAGCACAGCACCTGTCTGGCAAGTACAAGATCCTGAGTTCAATTCCTGGTATCAAGAAAAAAATGGCTAGAATTGAGAATAGAACAGCTGAAAAACACAAATGAACATGGCTGGTCTTGATATGAGAGAGGAGGGAACAGTGAGACTGTTTTCTGTATGTTGTGATTTTACCAACACCAGGAAGAATTTATGATTGCAGCAAATTTCTCCTCAATACCATTTGATGCCTAATATTAAAACTTTGAAAACTAGATAGTCTGGGAGAGAGAACAAGGCCACACCAGGAAGCAAGCTCCATCTGGGAACCAGTGCCATGCGTGGGCTGCTGCTGGACTGGGGACAGCCAGACCAAAGCCTTTTCCTGGGGGTCAGCACCATTCACGGACTGCAGTGGGAGAGAACAAGGCCACACCAAGAAGCAAACCCCGTCTGGGAATCAGTGTCATGTGCAGGCTGCCGCTGGAGTGGGGACAGCCAGACCCAGCCCGTTCCCGCGACCTGCTGTCTAGAGAAACACAGGCTGCAATGACAGCTATCAAGGTGAAATGCGATTGGATGCCTGTGGTGCTTTGGTGTTTCACCAACCTTGAAGGTCTAGGTCCAGTGGTCTGATCATCTATTCAGAAGATAACGGTACACAGTGTAGCATCTAGTGGGGATCTCCTTCTGAGGGTGGTAGCTATTGTTGATTCCCTATTATCTTGTTTTGAAGCCCAACATTTTCATTGTTTTGTTTGGCTGGGTTTTATTCTCTTTTGTTTTGTTTGATTATGTGTAAATCCAATGGCAGGAGCAGCTACTTCAAAGATAGCAACATATATTATGGTAGCAATTTTGGATTTGCTATTGGCTTGTTCTGAAATCCTTTATTGCAGCCACTGTTTTGTTTTTATTGTTTCTATTCTATTTTGTTTTGTTTGATTTTTATTATGTCTGAAAGTATCTGCAGCTATTTTGAAGACAACAAAAGACATTACAGTAACTGTTGTTGATTTTGTAATGTTTTGAAGTCTTGTATCACTTATACTGGTTTGTTTTGATTGGTTTTATTCTGTTTTATTTTCCTTGATTTTATCCTCTTAAAATAAAATAAAATTGAGAAAGAGGAAGATGGCAGACTGGTAGGTAGCAGCAGAGAGACCCTCTCTGAGAGAGACAGCTCAAATGCCAGAATAAAACACCCTGGAGAGTCCCAAACAGAGAGAGAGAGAGACTCTCACAACCTAGAAAGGAACTAAAGTGCGAAAACCCACTCGAATATGAGGTCCTGGGGCTACTATTAGTGAAGATAAGATCAGCGAGCACCGCATTCTCCTAGAGCCTCCTGAACCCCACCCGACCTGAACAAGCGATCCACGCCAAAGTGACTGGCTTGAGCTGCCAGAGCGCGGAGCTGAACAGCCCTGCGTGCAGCTCGCTGGGACCGGCTCTGCACACGACCCACCCAGAGGCACCGTGGATTCCCACCGCAAGCGTGCTGAAATCGGAGCTCGGACAGTCCAGCAGTTCTCGGGGACGAGGTGAGTGATGAGAATTAGACCCTACCACGGGAAAGGGGAAACCGACTGGACGACATGTTGGATTTGGGCAGGACAGCCCTAACTCCATAAGGAAGTGGCTTCAGCTGGTTACTCCCCTCGCCGAGCAGATTAGTGGAATCTGCTTGAACTACGCCACGCCCCTAGCAGAGACCCAGTTACTTCCCTGAGATCAGTGCACACTGATGCAGTGAAGGCCTACAAAGGTTGACTGGCCCAGAAGGGAAGAGGTAGCGTATACTGCCCGTGGTTGAACTCCAATCTCTGATAACCTATTGAAGAGGGCTAAAGCTCCTAGCCTGCGCCCTCTAGAGGAGCCTTAACCAACAAGAAAAGGGGCTGGGAATTACACTGTACACTTGTATGGAAGGAACCAAAAACATGACGAAAGGGAGAAATAAGAAAACACTCCCAGCCCCCAACCCTGAGAACATCGATCCAGGAGAGGCAAATACAAAGGAGACTGAGGGCAGCAAAAATGCAACATCAAACACAGCGTTAGCGGACATAAAGAGATATCTTCAGGACCTCATAAGTGGGACCAAAACTGAAATATTAATTCAAATTAAACAAGAGATAAGTAGATTAATAAAAGAAGGTCTGGGCACCTCTCAAGAAGACACAGACAGAAGAATGGAGGAACACAAATGGAGAGAACAATTTAATCAGGAATTCAGAAAAAACTTAAAATTTATGAAGCAGATTCAAAGAGATTATCAGGAAACCAAAGATTCAATAAAAAGCTGGCAAAACTGCTTGAAAGAAACCAAAGATAGACTATCAAATATTGAACACAGGCTTGCAACATGGGGTCATGAAAGGGAAGATCTCTTAAAAATAACAAGGGAGCAGGCAGTAAAGATACAAAGACTGGAAGATGACAAGAGGATCTATAACTGAAGAATAAAGTATGTGAATGAAGAAGCAGGAATCAAATCAGAGGAATTAAAAAGACTTTTCACAGACATTATTAAAGAGAATTTTCCAAGCATAGAAAAAAGAAATGATATGCAGAAATATGAAGCATACAGAACTCCAGCCACCTACAACCAAAACAGAGCTACACCCAGACACATAATAATCAAGATCCCAGAAATTCAGTATAAGAACAGAATATTAAAAGCCATCAGAGAAAAGAAACAGATCACCTATAAAGGAAAACCCATCAAAATCATGGCAGACGTCTCGATACAGACCATCAGGTCAAGAAGAAGTTGGAGTAATGTAATTCAAGCGCTGAAGGAGAACAATCTCCAGCCCAGATTGGTGTATCCTGCAAAACTCTCTATAGAAATTAATGGAGAAAAAAGATGCTTCCATGACAAAGAGGAGCTAGGAGAATTTATGACCACCAGTCCAACCCTACAAAAAATTCTGAAGGACATACTAGGGAGAGAACAAGAACACAAGCATTTCAGGAACAGTGGCAGAGATGCCTCAGCGAACGAGGCAGACAGTGAAGTGGAAAAGAAAAATGGACTATCATTGGCAGAAAAATAGAATAGCAGAAATGAGGCAGAGAAGATAGGCTATAATCTCTAGTACAGTGGGCCTTGATATACTAACAGAGAGAAACACAAGCAGAGTAGATCAGGAGATAGGGTCCATTGAGCTGCTCTTTATAGGGAGGCAGTGAGACCCAAAACAAGCAGTGCACCCCATGGGAGTGAAGGGGAGGAATTGTCTAAAAAAGGGAGGCAGAGGACATTGTTAATGGGGTAACAAGATTTAAATTTTACATTATTCTCACCATTCTGCTTGGATGGATTATATGCTGTTCCAGTTTGTCTACTTACGCTAGACTTGAGGACATGGTCAGCTATCCCAAAAATAAGAGGACATATTACGGTAATCACCCCTAATTTTCCTATCAACTTAACCTGAAGCCCTTTATAACTTATACTGTCTTATTATGGCTGATCTTATTTGAATCTGGTTTGTTAGTTTGCTACTTTGTATTGACTGGTCTTATTTAAAACTGTTGTGATGGATAGCACCAAGTCTAAG
>PVJX010041442.1:0-14656 GCA_004027295.1 Dolichotis patagonum
TTCTGCATGTCAAAAGGTATTTCTAGCAGAGTGAAAAGAAAACCCACAAATTTGGAAAAAATCTTAATGGATTGCCCTTCAGACAAAGCACTTCTGTCGAAAACTGATAAAGAAAATCTTTTTTAAAAATTTTTCTTAAAAAAATTTTTTTAAAAAAAATCAGACCCTCGAAATTCAAAGGCCCAATCAAAAAATGGGCATCTGAAATGAATACATGGTTCTCAGATGAAGAAATACGAATGGCAGCAAATAAATACATGAAAAAATGCTCATCTTCATTAGTCATTAGAGAAATGCAAATTAAAACTACACTGATCTTCTATCTCACCCCAGAAAGAATGGTCAGGATAGAATAAACTACCAACAACAAGTGCTGAAGAGGCTGTGGGGGAAAAGGAACATTTCTGCACTGTTGGTGGGAGTGTAGACTGCTGCAGCCACTGTAGAGGTCAGTCTGGAGATTCCTCAAAAAGCTGATTTTGGAAGTCCCATTTGACCCAGTTATTCTGCTTCTAGGCATATTCCCAGAAGAACTGAAAACTTACCACAATGATATATGTGCACCCATGTTTATAGCAACACAATTTGTGATAGCCAGAACTTGGAAACAACCCAAGTGCCCATCAACTGAGGAATGGATTAAAAAGTGGTGGTATTTTTATACAATGGAGTGCTACTCAGCTATAAACAATGATCACACTGAGATATTTATTTTAAAAATGAACACGACTTGCAACTATAATGATAAGTGAAATAAACCAAACACACATGTGTAAATACCGTATAGTCTCCCTAGTATGAGAGTTGGTAACAGTATATAAGATTTTATAGTAATCATGATTCCCTGTTTCATTGCTTTGAAGCCTTTCAATATTTTCATTCATCAGTTGGAATGGTTTTAATCTGTTTTGTTTGATTTTATTATGCATGATGGTATGAACAGCAGTTTTGAAGAAAGCAAAACATTATGGCAGCCATTGCTGATTTAATATCATCTTCCTTAGAAGTCCTACCATGCTTCTACTCTGCTACTACCATCAGTTCTATCATGCTGTGTCTTATTGGGATTTTAATATATGTGATAGTATGAACAAATTTTTTATTGAATTATATATTATAGTAACCATTGCTCATTTTTTGTTATTTGGGTCAATGCTCTGCAATTCTTTCATTCTTTTGAATGTTTTTATACTATTTTGTTATGTTTGATATTATTGTATTTGAAACTATGCTCACCTAAAGCCGACAAAGTGATATTGTGATAGCTACTGTTAACGTCTGGTTGTCTCATTTTAAAGTGCTGTGTTGCTTATGTTGTTCTGTTCTGATCTGCTTTGTTCTGCTGTTTTTTGTTTTATTCTGTTTAAAATTAAATTAAATTTTTGAAAGACAGTTTTGCTGGGTACATTTGTGTGGGTTGAAAGTTGCTTTCTTTTATTGCTTGAAATATTTCACTCCAAGATTATCTTAACCTGAAGGTTTGTGCTGAGAAGTCTGCTGTGATTATAATAGGTTTTCCTTGATAGGTGAGTTGTATCTTTTCTCTAATAGCTTTTAGTATTCTGTTTTTATGCTGTATGGCTGATATCTTAATTATTATATGTCTGGGTGTAGGTTTATGTTGGTTATGACTGTTTGGCATTCTATATGCCTCACTTATTTGTGTATCAGATTTCCTTCCCATGTTTGGGAAATTTTCTGCCATTACCCCTGTGAACTGCTTAACTATATCCTTTGCATTGTCTCCTGCCTCCTCACTGATGCCTATTACTCTAACATCGTTTCTCCTGGCATCATCTTGTAGCTGCTGGATTTTCATTTCCTGCTTCTTTGTTGTTTTTATAAGTTCTACCCTATCTGCAATCCTGTCCTCAAGTTCTGACATTTTATCCTCAGTTTCATTTAAAAGGCTTTGCGAGCTTTCAATACATTTTTTTTGTTTCTTGCATATCTCTTTCAATTTGTTTCATAGATTCTCCTTGTTTTTTGCATTGTTCATTCAAAGTTGCAATCAGTTTCCCATGCTCCAGTATTTTCTTATCTATTTCTTTTCTAGCTATGTTAAGCAACTCATTTACTAAGGTTATTACTTTTGTGTTTACATAAGACATTATTTCTAATTTGAGTTCCCCTATAACTTCATGGATTTGTTTCTTTACTTGTTTTGCTATCTTTTCAGAGATTTCTGGTGTATGAATTTTAGGATCCTCTATTTCATTATTGCCTGCACTTGCCCCTGATGGACTAGTTATTCGTGATTGCATTTTGCCTTTTTTTTTAGTCATTTTCACCTTTTGGGTAAATTTATGGTCTTTCAATTCCAACAGTCACAAGTTTCTGTAATGTGTGTTTCAGGGTTCTACTGTGTGGTTGATGTTTGTCAAATTGCTGGGTACCACAATGAAGAGGAGATCCAGTCTCCTGAATTCCTCCTACTGTGCCTGTTAGGTGAGTTCTATATTCTTTTTTGGGTAACTAGCCCAGAAGTATTGATGTAGGGCAACTCTTAGTTCCTGCTGTTGTTTTATCTTTAGGTTGTTGCAGGTCACCAGGTCTCCCTGGCTATAGTGCTTGTGTCAGCTGAGGCCCTTCTGTGTCACTGGGGTCTCATAAGTTCTTTTAATTTCCTCTAAGTTGGGGAGGCGATACTGGCATGCTCCTCAACCTGTCTGATGTTCTCTGTGTGGGGGAAGGGGGTTACCCACTCTCATTGCAGGTTAGCCAAGGTCTTACACTTGGAGGGAGTTTCACTTCCACTCCTATTTACCCATTGCAGACCTCTATTTAGGGGGCAAACTCACCATACTGACTAAAGCCTCATGAGGTCTTCTGTTTGGGTGAGGGGTTCATGAGCCTCTCATCAATCCATCATGGTAGTCCACTGTAGTCCAATGTTCCCAGTGGAAAGATTGGTACAGCAGATGCTGTCCCAGGCAGCTTAGGCTTAGGCCAGCTTCCTGGATATTCCTTGAGGAGGGGTGGGCACAGAAGCAGCAGTTCCAGGCACCTCAGGCCTTCCACTGGTCTCCACAATGTTTCCTGCATGTGAAGGGCAGGCCCAGCAGTCCCGACAAGCTCAGACCCTCAGACTCTGGGCTCCATGGCATTCCCTGTGGGTGGAGGGCAGGCCTAGCAGTCCCTAGCAGCCCACGCTCTCAGCTGCTGGTCCCCGCAATGTTCCCTG
Source organism: Dolichotis patagonum (assembly GCA_004027295.1). Lineage (NCBI taxonomy): Eukaryota > Metazoa > Chordata > Mammalia > Rodentia > Caviidae > Dolichotis > Dolichotis patagonum. Next base: position 3,185 of record PVJX010041442.1, read on the forward strand.
TGGGGGAAGGTGATAACTATTAGTTTTAAAGAACATTAAATGCCTAAGTACATAAGGATAAAGGTAAACGGGAGGTTGTACTATGGTTCACAGGAAAACACATAACATGTAGTATTGCTCACTGTGATTATTATTTATTTAAAGGAAAAAGAAAAAAGTGAGAAAATAATACAGAATTTAAAAAATATTAACAAATCATTGATTAATAAAGTACATATTGTCATCTCAGAAATAGGTGTTAAAGTTACAGAATCAATGCATAAAAAGTCAGTAGACACATAAACATTGCAAGTGCAAACCATTCTGTTCAATGATCCAATGATCCATTGAATGAAAATTTTGTAATATGGTCACCTATCTTACACACTTAACATATATTCAGTTATATCTTTTAGAGTACTTTCTTTCCCTTTCATTTTTACAATATCTATTATACATTTTTGATTTTATTACTTTCAAATTTCATTATTTTTTAAACTAAAGAGACAATGTGATATTTACAAATAGGAGTCTTGTTTATTTCATTCATGAGGATAGTCTCAAGTTGCCTCCATTTACCTATAAAGACCTCAAGTTCATTCTTTTTATAGCTGAATACCATTATATAAAAATACCATATCTTTTACGACCACTCTGTGGTTGATGGCATTTTGGTTTTTTCCAAGATTTAGCTATTACAAATTGTGCTGCTATAAACACGAATGCACATATATCACTGTGACATGATCTTTTCAATACTTCTGGGAGAATACCCAGGAGGGGGATAGCTGGATTGAATGGAACTTCTAATTCTAGTTATTTGAGGAATATCCATACTGATTTCCATAGTGGTTACACCAGTCTACACTAGCACCAACAGTGGAAAAGTGTTCCTTTCCCCACAAAGCCTCACCAACATTTGTTATCAGTTGATTTCTTGATGGCAGCCATTCTTTCTGGATTGAAATAAAATCTCAATGCTGTTTTAATTTGCATTTCTCAAATGACCAATATTGGTGATCATTCCTTCATGTATTTATTTGCCATTTGTATATCTTCATCTGAGAACTTTGTGTTCATCTCAGATGCCCATTTTTGAAGAGGGTCGTTGAATTTGGGGACTTGATGTTTTTCAATTCTTTATATGTTCTGGCTTAAGTCCTTTCAGGGATTGCTGGTTAAAATTGTTGCTCATTCTGTGGGAATTCCTTTAAGGGATTGCTGGCTAAAATTCTTTCCTGTTCTTTTCACTTTGTTGGTGGTTTGTTTTGAAGTGCAAAATTTTTTAATAATATTAGATCTAAGTTGTTAATTCTTTGAAGTATTTCCTGTGTGGTTTTTATTTTGTCCATGAATTCTCTGCCTACCCCTATGACTCCAAGATTTATATCCACCTTGTCTTCCAGTATATTTAGTGTTTCTGTTACAATATTTAGATCTTTAATTCATTTTGAATTTGGTTTAGTGCACAGTGATAGGTATGGGTCTAGTTTCGGTCTTTGGCATGTAGAAAGTCAGTTTTTCCAACATCATTTATTAAAGAGTCTATCCTTTCTCCAGTGAACATATTTAGCGCCTTTGTCAAACATAAGGTGGCTGCATGTCTTAGTACTTGTTTTTGCATCTTCTAATCTGTTCCATTGATCCTCAGGTTTATTTCTTTGCCAGTCCCATGCTGATTTTATCACTGTGGTTTTGTGGTATAGTTTCTAGCATTCTGTTTTAATGTTGTATGTCTGAGATTTTAATTATTATCTGCCTGGGTGTAGATTTATGTTTGTTTTGACTGTTTGATGTTCTAAATGCCTCACTTATCTGCATATCAGTTTTTTCCTCAGGTTTGGGAAATTTTCTCCTATTATTTTTATAAATATGTTAGTTATGTTATTTGCATTGACTCCAGCATCTTCATTAATGTCTATTAATCTTATATTGTTGCACTTGGCATCATCTTGAAACTTCTGGATTGTCATTTCATGCTGCTTTGTTATTTTAAAAGTTCTATCCTTTCATGATCACTAATTGTGATCCTGTCTTCAAGGTCGGAAATCCTATCCTCAGCTTCATTTAAATGGTTTTGCATGCTTTGAATATAATGTTTTGCTTCTTGGATGTCTCAGTTTGCTTCATGAATTCCACTTGTATTCTATATTGTTCCTTCAAGGTTTCAATCAGTTTACGATGCTCCTGTATATTTTTCTTTATTTCTTCTTTAGCTGCACTCAGCAACTCCCTTACAATGATTGTTATTTTTTATCTTTACATGGGAGAGTACTTCTAATTTGATTTCATCTATGGCCTCATGGATTTTTTTTTTATTTCACTTGCTATCTTTTCAGAGATTTCTGGTGTGTTACTTTTGAAGTTCTCCATTTCAGTGTTCCCTGTACTTGCTCTTGGTGGACTGGACGTTTGAGATTCCATTTTGCTTTTTGATTTTGCCATTTCCCCCATTAGAGTTAATATTTTTTTCCTTCAGTCCCACTAGTGTCAACTGTTGGTAGTGTGTATCTTGGGGTCCTACAGTAAGGTTGATGTTTGTCCAATTGCTGGGTCCCACAATGAATGGGTGGGTCAGTTACCTGACTTCCTGCTGTAGAGCCTGTTAGGTGAGTCCTATATTCTTCTTGAGCTGACAAGCCTAGTAGTATTGATGTAGCTCAACTTTTAGTTCCTGCTAGTGATTTATCTTCAGGTTATTACAGGTCATCAAATCTCCCTGTCTATAGTGTTTGTTTTGGCTGAGGCCCTACTGTGTCCCTATTATGTGCCTGTCTCATAAGCCTTTTTGATTTTCTTCAAGTTGGGGGAGGCCTTGGCACACTCCTCACTCTGCTTGACATTTTCAGTATGTAGCAAGGGGTCACCCTCACTCTGTAAGGTCTTACAGTTAGTTGGATGGAGCTTAACTTCTGGTACTATTTATCCACTATACCCATCTATTTTAGGGGCATACTCACCACACTGACTGGAGCCAGCTGATATTCTGTTTCAGTGAGGCAATCACTTAATCTCCCTTCAAGCTAGCACAGTTAATCCCCTGTAGTCCAAGTTTTGTCTTGGGGTGGTTTCAAATACAAGGCATGGACTTACTGCCTTGGATCAGAGTTCCAATTTTGCCCAATGCACTGAGATACTATGGGGTTCATGTGCTCATGGCCCCAGGGGTGGATTCTGATCCATGCTTGCTGCTAGGAGTTCTGTAGTATAGTTTCAAGTCAGGAACTGTTGCCTTGTTGTGACCCAGAATCACCTTTGCTATTCTAGGTTTCTTCTTTTTCCAAATGAATTTTAGGAGTGTTTTCTCTAGATCTGTGTTGCTTATTAATGGCATTTTGATTCAGATTGCATTAAATCTGTATAATAATTTTGGGAGTATGGCCATTTTCACAAAGTTGGTTCTTAGTAACAAAGAGAAAGAAATATTCTTCTATTTTCTAGTATCTCCTGCAATCTCCTTTTTAAGGCTAGTATAATTTTAAGCATATAGTTTTTTTACATTCCTGGTTAGGTTGATTCATAAGTATTTCATTTTTCTGGATACTATTGTGAAAGATGATATTACCTTAATTTCTTTTCCAGTGAGTTTTTTATATACAGAAATACTATTGATTTTTGAGTGTTGAATTTGTATCCAGCTATGCTGCTTTATTTGTTTATTACCTGTAGTAGTCTTTTAATGGAGTTTTTTGGTCTTCTATATAAAGTATCCTGTAATCTGCAAATAGTATAATTTAACTTCTTCCTTTCCTATCTTTATTATTTTTATTTTACTTACTTTTCTGATTGCTCTGGCTAATATTTTCAGAACTATATTGAATAGGAATGGTGATAATGGACATCCTTATCTTGTGACTGATTTTAGAGTGAAGGTTTTCAGTTTTTGACCATTTAGTATAATGTTAGCTGTTGGTTTGCCATAGATGGCCTTGCTGAGATTGAGGTAGATACCATCTACTCCAAGTTTCTGGACAGTTTTTATTATGAACAAGTTTAGGATTTCATCAAAAGCTTTTTCTGCATCCATTGAGATGATCACGTGATTTCTGGTTTTGGCTCTCTTGATGTGGTGTATTACATTTATTTATTTTGTGTATGTTAGGCCATCTGTGCATTCCTGGAATAAATCCCACTTGGTCATGATGTATAATCTTCTTGTTGATTTGCTGCATTCTATTTGCAAGTATTTTACTGAAAATCTTTGCATCAATGTTCATTAGTGAAATTGGCCTATAGTTCGCCTTTTTGGCAGGGTCTTTCTTTGATTCTGGTATCTGAGTGATATTTGCCTCCAGGAATGTGTTAAGGAGGATTAGTCCTCTTTCAATTTCATTGAAGAGTATAAGGGGTATTGGAGTCAACTATTCTCTAAATTTCTTGTAGAATTCATCAGGACTTGGGCTTTTCCTGGTTGGTAAGTTTTTATTTTATTTTATTTTATTTTATTTTTTAATTTTATTTAAAAAGGAAAAAAACAACCAAACAAAACAGAAAAAAGGGTAGCAACAATGCAGAATTCCAAAGGAAAAAAAAGAAAAGAACAACAACAACAAAATCCACTAAGAAATCACTAGTTGATAAATTACATACTGTCATCTTGGAAATAGTTGTTCAAGTTACAAAATTAAAGCATACAAAGTAGACATTCAAACAGTGAGACTATTAACAGTTCTGCTCAACAATCTAACAAAAACAGTAGTATGGTCATCTATCTTCCATGCTTAAACATACATGCAGTTATATCCTTTAGAGCATTTTCTATTGCTCTCTCTTTACAGTAGCAATTATGCATTTTGGGTTTTATTACTCCCACAGTTCTTATCACTTTCTTTATTGTAAAGACAATAAAACAAAAGAGGGCAGAACAAAGCAGATCAGAACAGAACAAAATAAACAACACAAAACTTTACAACAAGACAACTGGACATTAAAAGTAGCTGTCAAAATATCACTTTTTCTGTTATAGTTGAGCATAGTTTCAGATACAATTCTATCAAACATAATACAATAGTATAAAGCCATTCAAGAGAATGAAAGAATTAAAGACATTCTGAACTGAATAACTATGATCAATGACTACTATAATATCTCATTTTAAAACTTCTAAGCAAGATGATATTAAATCAGCAATGGCTGCAATGATGTTTTGTTTTCTTCAAAAGAGCTGGTCATACCAGCATGCATAATAAAGTCAAACAAAACATATTTAAGCCATTCCAACTGATGAATGAAAACATTGAAAGGCTTCAAAGCAATGAAATGGGAAATCATGATTACCATAAAATCTTATATACTCTTACCAACTCTCATGCTATGGAGACTATAGAGTATTTACACATGTGAGTTTGGTTAATTTTGCTTATGAGTATGGTCTCAAGTTGTGTCCATTTATTTATAAATATCTCAATGATATCATTCTTTATAGCTGAGTGGTACTCCATTGTATAAAAATGACACATTTTTAATCCATTCCTCAGTTGATGTGCACTTAGGTTGTTTCCAAGATCTGGCTATTACAACGTGTGCTGCTATAAACATGGGTGCACATATATCACTGTGGTATGATGTTTTCAGTTCTTCTGGGAATATGCCTAGAAGTGGAATATTTGGGTCAAATGGGACTTCCAAACCCAGGTTTTTGAAGAATCTCCAGATTGACCTCCACAGTGGCTGCACCAGCCTACACTCCCATGAACAGTGCAGAAGAGTTCATTTTTCCCCACCGCCTCTCCAGCATTTGTTGTTTGTAGGTTTTTATCCTGGTCATTCTTTCTGGAGTGAGATGGAATCTCAGTGTGGTTTTAATTTGAATGTCTCTGATCACTGATAATAAACATTTTTTCATGTATTTATTTACCATTTGTACTTCTTCATCTGAGAACTGTGTATTCATGTCAGAGGCACGTTTTTGGATTGGGTCTTTGAATATTGAGGGTCTGATTTTTTTTAATTCTTTATATGTTCTAGACAGAAGTCCTTTTTCTGAGGGACAATTCACTAAGATTTTTTTCCCAATTTGAGGGTTTTTGTTTCACTCTGTTGGAAATCTTTTTTGACATGGAGAAACTCTTTAATAAGATATGTTTCCAGTTATTGATTCTGGGAAGTATTTCCCATGTGGTTTGATTCTTTTTCATGAATTCTCTAGTAGGTAAAAATCTTAGAGATTTTTACCTACTTTGTCTTTCAACAGATTTAGTGTTTCTGTTTTAATATTTAGATCTTTGATTCTTTTAGATTTTAGTTTAGTACATTGTGATAGGCATGGATCTAGTTTTAGTCTTCTGTAGTTCATATGTATCTAGGAATCTGTCTATTTCTTCTGTGTTATCGAACCTATGAAAGTAAAAGTTTTTGAAATAGGTGTTGATTATCTTCTGTATTTCTTCAGAGTCTATAGTAATTTCATCTTTTTCAATTCTTATTGCATGAATTTGAGTTTTTTCTTTCCTTTTCTAAATAAGGTTGGCCAGGGGCTTATCAATTTTATTTATTCTTTCAAAGAACAAACTCTTTGATTCACTGATTCTTTGTATTTTTTTCTTAGTCTCTATAGCATGAATTTCTGCTCTGATCTTTATAACTTCCTCCCTACTTTTGGCTTTGGGCTTGGCTTGCTCTTCTTTTTCTAGATGTTTGAGTTGTAGCATCAGGTTGTTTATTTGTGTTCGTTCTGTCTTCCCGATGTAGGAATTCAATGCAATAAATTTTCCTCTGAAGACAGCTTTCATTGCCTCCCACTAAAGTATTGCAAGCCCTAAAAGAAAACAACTTTCAACCTAAACTGATGTACACAGCAAAACTGTCTTTCAAATTTAATGGAGAAACAAGATACTTGCATGACAAAGAAAAACTGAAGAAATTCTTATCCACCAAACAAACTTAGAAAGAGTGCTGAAAGACAACCTAAGTAGCAAAAAAAATGAGCACAATCTCCAGGACAACAACAGAAAGAAATCACCAGACTGGACAAGAAAGTAAACAAGGGGAAAAAGTAGGAAAATATCATTAGTAACACAAAATGCAAAAGTCAAGCCTGTACATATCAGTGATATCCACAAATGTAAATGGGCTCAATTCACCTATCAAAAGAAACAGGTTGATGAAATGGATCGATAAACAGGATCCCACAATATGCTGTATACAAGAAATGCATCTGACTCAAAAAGAAACTCATAGATTAAAAGTTAAAGGATGTCAAACTTTATTCCATGCAACAGGAACCCAGAAAAAAGCAGGGGTAACTATTCTATTTGCAGACAATGTGAACTTCAAACCTAAAATGATTAAAAGAGACAAAGAATGTCACTACATACTAGTAAGTGGAAATATTCAAGAGAAAACTAATAATTATAAATATATACGCACCAATCACAGGAGCAACCAACTATATAAGACAGATACTAAAGGACATGAAAAACCAAATACACAAGAACACAATTATTACAGGTGACCTTAACAGTCCACTGTAACAAAGAGATAGATTAAGGAGACAAAAAATCAGCAAAGAAATAATAGAACTGAATCATACCTGCGAGCAACTGGACTTAGTAGATATTTACGAGTGTTACACCCAACCACATCAGAATACATGTTCTTCTCAGCTTCACATGGGACATTCTACAAAATAGACCATACATTATATCATAAAACATTCTAAATTAAATGCAAGGTTATTGAAATTATCCCAAGCATACTATCTGACCACAGTGCACTGAAATTGGAAATTAAAAAAAAAAGAAATTGCAAAACCTGCATAAATACATGGAAATTAAATATCAACCTTTTGAACAACCAGTTTGCTTCAGAGAAAATTAAAAAAGAAATAAACCAATATATACAATTCAATGAAAATTCTGAAACAATATATTGTAATCTGTGGGGTGCAAAGAAAGCAGTCTTAAGAAGGAAATACATAGCAATAAATTGTCATCAAGAAAACAGAATGCACACAAATAAAAAATCTAATGCTTCATCTCAAGTTTCTAGAAAAAGAAGAGCAAGTTAAATCTAAAGTTCATAGAAGAGAGGAAATTGTAAGGATTAGAGCTAAAATCAATGGAATTCAAATTAAAAAACAATACAAAGAATCAATGAATCCTAAAGCTGGTTTTAGGAGAGAATAAACAAAATTGACAAGCCTCTAGGTAACCTCATAAAGAAAAAGGAAGGAAAAACCCAAATCCGTGCAGTAAAGACTGAAAAGGAGGAAATTACTACAAATCGCATTAAATTCAAAAGATCAGGAACACATACTTTTAAAATCTCTACTGACATAGAGAGGAAAGCACAGAGGAAATAGACAGATTTCTAGAAACATATGAACTACCAAAGCTCAATCAAGAAGATGTAACAATCTTGAATAACCCAATCTCAGCTACTGAAATTGAAAACGTGTTTAAAAACTTACCAACAAAGAAAAGCCCAGGTCCTGATGGATTTACAGCTGAATTCTACAAGAAATTTAGAGAAGATTTGATGCCAATACTCCTTAAACTCTTCAATGAAATTGAAAAGAAAGCAATCCTACCTAACTCATTACTGGAGGCAAGTATTACTCTGATACCAAAACCAGAGAAAGACCCAACCAAAAGGAGAACTATAGGCCAATCTCACTAATGAGCATAGACACAAAGAATCTCCAAAAATACTGGCAAATATAATGCAGCAAATCATCAAGAAGATTATACATCATGACCAAGTGGGGTTCATTCCAGGAATGCAGGAATGGTTTAACATACACAAATCAATAAATATAATACACCACATCAACAGAATCAAAAACAAAAACCACATGGTCATCTCAATAGATGCAGAAAAAGCTTTTGATAAGCTCCAACACATGTTCATGATAATAAACCTTCAGAAACTCGGAATACATGGTGCCTACCTCAAACTTATAAAGGCCATCTATGAAAAACTAACAGCCAATATTATATTACATGGACAAAAACTAAAACCTTTCACTTTAAAATCAGGAACAAGACAAGGATGTCCACTTTCACAATTCCTTTTCCATATAGTTCTGGAAACATCTGCCAGGGTAATCAGACAAGAGAAAGAAATAAAATGAATAAAGATACGAAAAGAAGAAGTTAAATAATCACTATTTGATGACATGATACTCCATATAGAAGAAACAAAAAACTCCTTTAAAAGTCTACCAGGGGTAGTAAACAAATTCAGCAGTGTAGCTGGATACAAAGTCAATGCTCACAAATCAATAGCATTCCTGTACACAAACAAGAAACTCACCGAGAGAGAAATTATGGAAGTGTCACCCTTCACAGTAGCATGTAAATACTGAAATATTTAGGTATCAACCTAACTAAGAATATAAAAGATCTATATGCTGAAAATTACACTACACTAAAAAAGGAGATTGAAGAGGCTATTTGAAAATGGAAAGTTGTTCTATGGTCTTGGCTAGGAAGAACCAACATTGTGAAAATGGCCATACTCCCAAAACTGTTATCCAGATTTAACACAATACCAATCAAAATACCATTGACATACCTCACAGATCTAGAGAAAACACTCCTAAAATTCATTAGGAACCAGAAGAAACCTCGAATACCCAATCAATTCTGGGCAATAAAGGCAAGGCAGGAGGTATCTCAATTCCTGACTTAAAACTGTACTACAGAGCTACAGTGAAAAAATCAGCATGGTACTGGCCAAGAAATAGACCTGAGGATCAATGGAACAGATTAGAAGATGCAATTATAGGTACAAAGACACTCAAGCCACCTGATATTTGACAAAGGGGCTAAACATGTTCACTGGAGGAAGGATAGCCTATTTAATAAATTGGCTCTCCACATGCAGAAGACAGAAACTGTCTACCTATCACCATACCTATCACCATACACAAAACTAAAGTCTAAATGGATCAACATTAAAACAGAAACACTAAATCTACTAGAAGATAAGGTATGTAGAAGTCTCAGAGACATAGGGGTGGGCAGAGAATTCACAAACAAAACACAAACTGCATGGGAAACACTTCAGAAAATCTACAACTGGGATCTTATATTATTGAAATGTTTCTCCACCTCAGAAGAAATCACCATCAGAGTGAAAATAAAACCCACAGAATGGGAAAGAATTTTAGCCAGCAACCCCTCAGACAAAAGACTTACATCCAGAACATACAAAAAATTGAAAAACTTCAACCCCACCAAATTGAAAGACCCTCTCCAAAAATGGGAATCTGAGATGAACACACAGTTCTCATATGAAGATAAATAAATGGCAAATAAATACATGAAGAAATGTTCACCATCACTGGTCATTCTAGAGATGCAAATTAAAACAACATTAAGATATCATCTCACACAAGAAAAAAATAGCTGCCATCAAGAAATCAACTGATAGCAAATGTTGGCGAGGATACGGAAAAAATAAACACTGCTTCACTGTTGATGGGAGTGCAGACTGTTGCAATCATTATTGAAATCAATATAGAGAATTCTGAGAAGACTAGAATTTGAAGCTCCATTCAACCCAGCTATTCCTAGCCTGGGTATTTTCCAAAAAAACTGAAGAGTACATATTACAATGATATATGTGTACTCGTGTTTATAGCAGTACAATTTGAAATAGCTAAGTCTTGGAAACAACCGAGATGACCATAAACTGCAGAATGGATCAAAAAGATGTGGTATTTTTACACAATGGAATATTACTCAGATGTGAAAAAGGATGATCTTGAGACCCTCATAGGGAAATGGAGACAACTTGAGATTATTCTCATTAGTGAAATAAATAAGAATAATATTTATATATATTACATAGTGTCTCTAGTGTAAAAAGTAGTAAGAACTGTAGTAATAATAAAACCCAAGATGCATAATTCCTACAGTAAAAAAGAGAGGAAAAGAAAGTGCTCTAAAGGATATAACTGTATCCATGTTTAAGTGTTTAAAATGCATGACCATATTACTGTTTTTGTTAGATTTTTTAGTAGAACTGTTAACAGTCTCACTGTTTGAAGATCTAATTTGTATGCTTTAATTTTGTAACTTGAACAACTATTTCCAATGATGACAGTATGTAACTTATCAAGTAATGATTTCTTAGTGTTTTTCTTTTTGATATTTTTGTTGTTGTTATTGTTCTGCAAAGGATAGATTTTACAATGATTTTAGAATATGCAGTATTCCATGAGTATATCAAGTAGATATAAATCTCCTTACTTTTAAAAATATTTTACCTCTGTATTTGTATCAGTATATAATTTGTCTTTGGTATGTTGAGATTATTTTATAATGTACAATTCTTTTTTCCAAGTAAGCTATTTTATTTAAATTTGTGTAACAAATATGCTGATGGTTTTACTCAAAATATGTGATTATTAATTTATGTATGTTTTTGAAATTTAAGTTGTTTTTGTTTAAAAAATTAATTTGTACAATTTTGTTTAAAAAATTAATTTGTACAATAGAATGTTGGATTAAAAAAATCCAACATTCTATTGTACAAATTAAAATT
>PVJX010041443.1:0-14653 GCA_004027295.1 Dolichotis patagonum
TTTCGGGTCCCAAAGAGACAGCCTGAGATGCTGCTTTCTGGGAGACTTCCTGGGCGTGAAGCCTGACTACAACTTTTAAGCATTACTTTCATCAACCAAAAAAAATAAAAACCTGTTGTGTGGGCAGGGGATTTAGTTCAGTGGCACAAGCACTGCCTGGAAACTGTGAGTTCCTAAATTTGATCCCTTGTACCAAAAAAACAAACAACAACAAAACTGTTTTGTGGAATTCACTTGTGTATGTCAGATGTGTTACATTTTGTGGGGAATATAGAGAGATAATTATTAATTCTTTGTGTTAGATCCACATAGAAGTAAAACATCTAAGTTTTGTATAATTCAGTTAAAATGCTCAAAAAAATTTTGTAAATATGGACTCATATACTGGGCTTTTTAAAATTTTAAAGAATATATTTGGGTGCACTGGGGCTTTAGCTTAGAGGCATGAGCAAATTTTTGGAGAGTGCAAAATATGAGTTCAATCTCTGGTACCAAAAAAATGCATTTGGTCTATTAAATATATTTTATAACTCCAGGTGTGGTGCTGCATGCCTGTAATCCATGCACTCAGAGAGCTGACACTGGAGGATCATCATGGGGTTGGGGCCAGCCCAAAATACACAGCAAGTTCAAGGTCAGTCTGAATCACATAGTGAAACCCTGTCTTGAAAAAATGATTGCAAAGTATATATTTCATACATATACATATATGTATCTATCACCCAATATAACAACAAAGGATTCCTAATCTTTAACAAGTTTAAATAATTTCTAGAGGGACAGTAAAAATCTAAAAATAGATCTTGTCAAATGATGGGGAACAAATTGTAAAAGTGAGTTTTAAATATTTATTCTTGGGGCTGGAGATTTAGCTCAGTAGCATAACTGCCTGCCTGGCAAGGATGAAGTTGTGAGTTTGATCACCAGTACCTCCCTAAAAGTAAAGAAATATCCAGTCTCTCGTGACTGAGGGTGATATGTTTTTTGAAACAGGGTCTTATTTGTAGGTCAGTCTGGCCTTGAGCTCATCATGTGCCTCAGGCTGGCAGTGACCTCATGGTGATCCTGTCAGTGCTGGGATTACAGGCCTGCACCAACACACCTAGCTATCTGTTCTCCAGTGTAAGACACCCTAAAGTCAATACTTTACATTATCACAATTGATTTAACTTTTAGGAACAGTTTACAAAATTGTTTGTTACAAAGAGTTAGTAACTGTATCATACCTGGTGTGGTAATGATTACATGGCCTAATGCTGATAGTTTTAAAAGGTGAGAAAAAGCTGGCTTGCTCCTCTATAATAAATAAATGACTATTTTACTGTTCACTCTTTAGTTAAATTAAATAATAAAAATGAATTCTTGTTATTTTTTTGTTGGGATTTCCCTACCTTAAGCATGTTATATGTTCTTTCCTAGATATACAGCGCTTACATCTATGTAAGACATACTTTGGGACACAAATATGAGTTAACAACATGAGTTTTAATACTACTGGTTAGCTCTTTGTGAGGTAGCATACATGATGATAAATGATATCCTTATCTTATATATTGATCATTTATGTATAAACAATATAAGTTTTTGACTTTTCAAATGCTTTATTATCTAGTTTACACATATGCAAGAAAGGCCTTCTATGTATTAAAATAAAATGCTACAATCTCTTTCCTGCATGTACAATTTTGGAAAAAGAAAAAAATCAAGACAATGACTAACAGGTGGGAAGTAAGGATTGAGTAGGTTGAAGAAGTCTTGGTAACAATGTAGTTGCTACTAGGAGATTGTTAATATTTGAATTTCCAAGTGAATGGACTTAGAGTTAATTTTGAAGATGACATTTAGTAAAGAATTTTAATAGTTGCATACTTTGCTCTTCTGCTTGGTTTCCTTCAAAACTGCAATACTTGTGTCCTTGCTTTAATCTGACTGAGATTCCTAAAGGCCTGTATCCCGGGAACTTCTTCCTCTTTTGAGGAACACTCTGCAAATAGAATTTATTCATTCAACTCGTTCAAGTCACTAATGAGAGGGACACTTGCTACACACCAACAGTGTGGCGGAGCCTGCACATAGCTGCTGGGGAGGCACTGCAGTTCCTGGCTCCTGGGAGCTGGCAGGGCTGAGGGGTGGCTCGGTGGTGGAGAACTGACTTCCTTGCATGCACAGTGCCCTGCACTCAGTCCCCAGCACCACAAAAAACAGGTTAAATAAATACACGCATGTCTGAGCTGTAGATTGAGCTCAGCAGCACAAGCACCTGCCTGGCTTGTGTGAAATGGTGAGTTCAAACCCCTGTACCAAATAAGTAAATAAATAAATGAATGTCACAGAGGCTAATCCTGGAATCCAGGCTTATGGTGACCCAACTGAACACTGTTCTGAGGTAGCTTCCTCTGCCTGGAATGCCCTTTGTTTTTACCCTCAGCCCTTACACAGGCAGTGTGGGCTACACTCTCAAAGCCAAGAACATTCTGACTGTTTCAGATGAATGCAGCATCTCTCCAAACGAATTCTGAAACCTGACCTCAAAAAGCATGCTTTATTTTCTTCTATATTTCTTAGTGGCACCTAGCTCAGAGCTGGGTACACACACAGCAGATTCTAAACAAAGGCATTCAAATTTGAATCTCAAATATCTCCAGTTCCTACATCTTCTTTTCACCATAAAGCTGGCTTTGGCTGTAGCCTACTTTACTGTTTATTCAAAGGAAAGGAAAATTTCTTAACTTTGGATTAATGTTAAAAATTAAAATTGGAAGGCATTAAAGCTGAATACACATGCAAGGCTGTGGAGTGGCCTGGGCATGATTGAACTGAGAATGAGGAGGCACCTCAGCAGGCAAGATAGGCCACAGCCGAGGCCACCTAGAGACTTGCTAGGGATAGTTTTCCTTAATTAGCATTGTCTGTTGCTCTGAGGGGTCCTTGAGCCCCTCCCAAGATCCTGCTCAGGTTTCCTCCATTGTCCACTCAACTCCTTGCTTGTTTTGATTAAATACGGGCTGCCCAGCATCAGTTGGCTGGCTGGCTAGCAGAGTTATGAGCTCTGCCAAGGATCTCATGCCTCCTGCAGCCCTGAAGACCAGGCATGTGTCTCATTCCTTTGAGCCTTCACCATACACCTGTTTGGGGGATTGGAGACTCGCAACAACTTGGTGCCTGAACAGGGACTCTACAGGGGAGACGTCTGCTGTGGAGGGTGACTTACTTTTGTTGTGTTCCTGGGGTAGGACATGGCCCTGACATGCATTATTTCACCTCATTTTTTTCAGAATATCCGTTCCTCAGGTAAGTCATGGGGAATTCTCTGTCTGAAGCACAACAGAACCACAAAGCAGGAATGTTTTACTTTCATAAAAGAACTTTTGTAATTGACATTATTGAGGGTATCCGTCACAGTTATGAGATTACCCCTTTTGATTGGAAAGTCTTAGTGTATGTATACTATTGTCACTGTAGCCCAATATCAGGTGTGGCTCCAAGAATATAATGATGCTGTGGACAAACAAGCTATAGACAATTTAGATCACAATATTCCTGTAGGAGCTACTGCACTTCAGAGTGAGGGAACTTTTTTGGATATTCACCAAGTTCACTGCCACCCCCAAGTTTACCCTCAAATGGCTCAAATTGTTTTCAAAGCTTGGAAGAAAATCACTGAGGCAAAGGATGCACTAGGTTCCTTTAATACTACTAAACAAATAATTTGGAAGTACCTGGAAAGTGTATACACTTCCTACTACTTTTCATGGTCGCTTAACTGCTGGGCCAACTGGCATAGTTCTTTCCTGCTCACATTCATCAGAAAGAGGCATCTTTGTGATTCCTGGTGTCACTGATGCTGATGATACTGGAATATTGTTGCTTCAGTTGTGGTCTCTCTTACCCATTCAACTAAATGTTTCTGAATCTGTAGCTCAACTAATTGTCTTGCCTTACATCTCCTCCAAAGCTCGTGATGTTACTCATGGAAATCAAGGATTTGGCTGTTCTGTGGTGGCTGCTGCCATTTCCCTGGAAAATGAATGCCCAAGGCTCTCTTTATTGACAAAATTTCCTTTTCAGGATTGCTAGACCCTAGAGCTGGTGTTGCTGTTTTTCCTCACTCACGCTGGCCTTCTCTTTTATCTTTTTCACCAGTTCATCCCTTGTGGGGCACTGGGGAGCCCTCTCACAATGTGTTCCATAGTGACACTTGTACTTTTGCTTGTACTCACAATGGAAAAAAGAAGGCCTCCAGTGTCCCATACATTATGGACATTCCTTTTGTGATATCGGGCCATGATGTTCTTTCTCCACTGCATGCTTATGTGGAAGCAAATTTACCCTAAGGGTCTCCAAAGTTTCTCATGCTCTACCTCTCAAATAGAAAACTGATAGTCCAATTTGGGTCTAACAGTGGCCCTTACCTAAACATAAATTATTATCGGTGAAGGCTTTAGTTCGGGAACAATTGGCTGCGGTCATATTGAGCCCACTACTCATCCTTGGAATATGCTTAACTTCACTATACAAAAGAAATCAGGTTATTACAAGTCCTCTGGGACATTAATATGGGCCCCCTACAATGTGGTCTTCCTAATCCTAATCTTATTCCTCAAGAATTTGAACACTTTATTGTTGCTTTAAAGGACTGTTCCTTCACGATTCCTTTACATCCACAGGATCACCCTCATTTTGCATTCACTGTTCCAGTCTATAACAACCATATGCCTATATGCAGGTACCATTGGTGTGCATTACCTCAAGCTATGCTAAATAGTCCAACCCTCTGTCAATACGATGTTAATACTGCTCTGCTTATCTTTAAAAATCACTTTCCTAATTTACAAGTTTAGCACTATCTGGATGACATCCTTGTGGCTGATTTTTCTCTGAATCCCTCCATTCTCCATGATCTCTCTTCCTCTTTAGCAGAATTTGGGCTTCATATTGCCCCAGAAAAGGTTCAATGCTCAGAACCATTTTCTCATTTAGGTCATTGACTTCTTTTTTCTTCTTCAATGCCTGCCTTACCTACCTTGTGCTTTCCAGCTAAACTTTCTGAACTACAGCAATTTCGGGGCCACCTTAATGGGGCAAGATCCTATTTTCCTTTGACCACTCAACAATTACCTCCTCTATTCAGTGCTTTATGGGGTCACAGAGATCCTGCTGATGTGATCTCTGACACTCCTCCTCTACAGCAGGCCCTTCACAGCATAGCTCACACACCACAGTTATAGTGGATCGAGTCCCAAAGGACTGCCCTCCCTCCTTGCTCATTTTTCATTCAGCCCCTTTGCCCTCAGGGGCCCTTGTTGCCATCCAGGGCAGCAAGGTGTTTATTGTTGAATGGTTACATTTACCCCACTCGCCTTGCAATAATTTATTTCCCATTGTCAATGCTATTTCCTTTCTTATCTCTCGAGGACATACTCAAGCACTTATGCTCCTCAGAACTGATTCAATTCATATTATCATACCACTCACCCAGGCTGACTTTTCCTTTTGGCTGATCTCTTCTATTTCTCTGCAAGTAGCTCTGGCTTTGTTGATTCCATTGCTTTCCATATGCCCCATCATCCTCCTTTGTCTCAGTTTTGCCTGCTTCGCTTGTCTCTTCAAACTTGTTTGGTTCGTACCCCTTTAAAGGGCACCCTCACTGTCTTCACTGGTGGATCCCCCATCATGGAATTGTAAGGTACTTTGTTGACAATATTTGGACACACCTGTACTCTCTGCCAAAAACCTTTGCTCAACGGAGTGAGCTGTCCACTGTTATCCTTGCTTTGCAAGTTTTTCATCCCAAGCCCTTAACTTAGTTATTGACTCTTTATATGTACACAATGTTGGCCTACATTTATCTTCCACTGTTCTCTCTCCTACAGCAATAGATTCACAGCTAAGGTCTCTTTTTTTACAATTACAAGCTCTTCTTTGCCCTCATCATGCTTTTGTTTCTCTTACATATTCATAGTCATCCACCTCTGCCCAGCTTTTTACAACATAATGCTATTGCTGATCAAGCCCTGCCTATTCTTTACCCTATTTTTGATAATGCTCAAGAAAGCCACACCTTTTTTCATAATCTGCTCATTCCTTACATCAATTGTTTCATGTTCCACTTTCAGAAGCTAAAGTTGTTATTTCTGCCTGTTCATATCGTGCAGCCATGCCTCACCCTTTTCCTTTTGATGCTGTCAACCCTCGTGGACTCCACTCCAATGACCTTTGGCAAACAGATGTCACACATTGTTCCTCCTTAAAAGTTTTATTCATTTCTTCACGTTTCTATTGATACCTTTCCTGGCTTCATTTGGGCTTAGCCACTGGTAGAAAATCTAATGGACATGTAATTCAACATCTCCTATCTGCATTTGCAGTCTTGGGTGAACCTTCCTCCCTTAAAACTGACAATGGTCCATCCCATACATCACAGGCTTTGCTTCCTTTTGTTTCATATGGAAAATTCGTCATGTAACTGGATCCCTTATACTGGTCAAGCTATTTTTGAATGAGTATTGAATGAGTTTGATTTAAGCATCCTCTGGTGCTCCCCCCACTGTGTTTTAAATTTTTTTCCTTTTAATATATATATTGTTCATTTCATTTTAGGTGTAGCATAGAAAGCACTATTTTATGCATATAATTGAACAGTAAAGAGGGAGTATGACACCAAAGATGAGGGTGGTAAAAATAACTCTCTGCTTAAAAATTACACAGAGGTGAACAAAATGAAGTAGCACTTAATCTCTAAAGCCCTGAGAAATGATGACATTTTTTATTTTCCATGCTAACAGCATCTCTGTGTCCTAATCCTGCACCTCTATGTGCAAAAAGAAAGTCTAAAGATGTGTGAACCATTTGATGACAGAGGTTATTCTACTGAGTGTCTGTCATTAGGAAGGAAGGAATTTAAAAACCAATCTTGGTATTTTCCCCTGGCGTTCAGTACTGATTATATCCAATGTTTGTCCTTGGCCTTAACAGATGAAGAATAAAATATGGGTCCTGACTTTTACCAGAATGCTTTAAATTCCTGGCCTTGTCTTCAGAATGCTGGCATTTCAATTCCAGTTCACTCTTACCTTCTTGTAGAAGCACCAGTTGCTGTTTGAGGTTGTGTATCTCTTTGTGCAGTGTTTCATTTTCTAGTTGCTCCTGCAACCCTGTGACCTGTTGCTGGTGCTGATTTCTCTCTTCAAGTTGTGGGATGAGTTTTGCATTTTCACCTAAAGCTTTTAAAATCTTCTGGTCAGGGACAGTGCTCTATAGCAGAAGGCTGCTTTGACACTTTAGTTCATTTTGTTCTAGGAACAGCTCTTGTGCAATGACTCTGCTTGCTTTGGAAGGTCCTTCTCCCGCTCCAGGTTTCCTTGCATCTCCTCCTATTCTTCTACTGCCAGCATGGACACTTGACTGCATTTTTCTAAGACTTTTCTCTGTTCAGGACCTTCTGCTTGTAAAACAGCCTTTTTCTTGTTTACCGTTATTTACTTCTTCAGTTACTTCCTTCCACAAGTTTACTCTTGAGATTTTGCAGCTCAGTGGCAAATATCTTTTCCTCTTGGGCAGACACGATTTGAACTCGAAGTTCTTTGGTCCGCTTCTGCCACTGCTGAGATACGGGAATCTGCAGCTCTGGCTGCGTCTGCGGTGGCATCTTCATCATCAGTGCTTCTCTCCTCCGATATTACCTCTGGTCCCGCTTGGCCAGGTGTAACATGCTGATTCTCATCAGTGTTTGATTTCCTTCATTTAGCTTTGTTGCCTGAGCTTCAGCACTTTCTGGACAAGTCTTTTCTATTTCAAGATGGATTTGCATGAAATTAACTTCCTCCATGACCATGTGAGAAATTTTCTGAAACAGCTTCCTCTCGTGCTTGCCTGATTTTGTCACATTTCTCCTTTGTTTTCTTTTTCTCTCCTCTGAGAGCTTCATATTTGCCTACAGAGGGGTCCTTCAGGCCATGATGAGCTGCAGCTGCTTCTCCCTGTCTGTGTGGTTAACTTTGGTGGGTGCAGCTGGGAATAAAGGGAACAGCAAGAGTGGCAAAGGGGGGCATGGGTGAGGGGAAAAGCAGGACCTTGGCCATGGCCTCGGCACCCAGAGCAGGATTTGCTCCTCTCTGCCTCCTCCTGGCACCCAGCTTGGGCTGGATCATCCCTACTGTGGATGGAACAATGTAATTTTTACATACAAATCAAAACTGGATAAAAAACTAGTGGTAATTTTATACAATGAATATTGCTCATCTATAAAAAAGAATAATCTTGAGGCTTTGTAGGTAGATGGGGAGGCAACTCGAGACCATACCCATTAGTTAAATGAAACTCACATTTGTAAATATCATAATATCTCTCTAGTATAAAAAATAATAAAAATCTGAAAGAGTAAGAAGATGCTAAATATACAATAGATATTGCAATAATGAAATGAAAAGTATTCAAAAGATAGATATTGCAATAATGAAATGAAAAGTATTCAAAAGGACAGAACTAGGATAGGGTGAAGAAAAGCTGGAAGAAAGATGAAGATTATATGTATGTTGGTAAACACCTATAAATATATGTATGTATATGTATGCTAGATAGATAACTACTGCTAATCTCTGTTAGTTCATCAAAAAGCACATGTTGTGATATCAGTTTGCCTGATCACTTTTGTGCCTAGGTTTTGTAACCTGAAGAATAACTTTTAAGACAACAATATGTAATGTATTAACTAGTGTTAATTCCCTAAGTTTTTGTATTATTTCTTTTTTTCTCTATTGATTTTTAAAAAAATAACCTGGTCAGATGAGATGAAAAAGATCAGTGAAGATTCATAAATGGAACAATTCAGCACAAGCAATAATGATTTCATATATGATATATATCTTCAGTACACTGATTTCATAAAGTAGATGCTACTTAACATAAAAAGATATGCTTATAAACATAGTGGGGGAATTACATACCCCACTTTCTAAATAGATGATTAGACCACAAAATCAAGAAATATCAGCCTCAATATCCACCATAGAATGAGTAGATTTAACAGGTATCTGTGGACATCTGTTTTGCCCAACAGCAGCAGAATACACATTTGTTTCCTGCAGGTAATGGAACTATAAAAGTAGATTATGTTTTCATTCCAAAAGCAACTCTCACACTGAAAAAATGGATTTTGCTAGATTACAATGGAAAGAAACTAGAAATCAACAAACAAACAAACTACATTAACACATGAATATTCAACAGTCCATGGGTCAAAGAAGGAATCAGGATAGATAAACCTTCCATATATCAGATCATAGTGGAAAAAATATATCAGACTCTGTGGAACAAAAGAGAATCCATTCTAAGAGAAATTGTACAGCTATGAGTACCTTTGTCAAAAAAATATAGCAATCTCAAGTAAATAATCTAACTATGCATGTCAAGGTCCTACATAAATAAGAATGCTCCACATCTGTGGAGACAACTCCAGCGACTTCCTTTGAATCCAAAACAATTACTGTGACTTTGATTATTTGGAGACTCATTTCCTTATACTGATATGTAGAGAGCTGGCTAGGGTCTTTGCTTCTCTCTTCAGTTGGCTCTAAGCATTGCAAATAAGGCTAGCCAAGGTGCTAACATGCAATCTCTAGAGCCACAGATAGTCCTGTATCCTTGCTTAGTGTTCTGCATACAATACAGATAAGTACAGGATATGAGCATGGGAGATGTTAGAGCAAACTGCTCTAGGAATGTCAACTGGGTAGAGCCTCAAGATAAGACGCTATGACTCCCAAGGGCACAAGAGTCTGAATATCAGAACCAAAGTGCTAGCCCCCCAAAACAATCCCTTTGCTACCTAAATTGGATTATGTAAATTGATCCTTCTGCATATCTTTATCTCTGCAATTTACAGAGATGCCAATCTTGCACCTGGCCCACCAGCTCAATTTCCCCCCCATCCTCACTGTCACTCATCCCTGAGCCAACCCCTTTTCTTCAAAAAATAATGAATTCTGAGAGAGGCCGAGGATCAAGGCCTTTATCTGCATGTCTTCACAGTGACTGAACTTAGGACCTCTTCACTGCCCTTAATGTGCAATGTGCCTGCCCTTAACTTGGCATGTGTCTTGGTGTTTTTATTCTCACCGTGGATTGCATTGGTCATGGTAGATTGGAATTAACTTGCTGGAATTCAAATGACATCTTGATGGGATTACAAATGCAACCTTTGGATTGTGAGGAAAACTAGAAGGAGGATTACAATACTTGGATGACTGAACTCTATATTAGGATCTACAATACACACCCAAGACTGGCAGATATAAAGCAACAGGCAAAAAGTTTCTGACTAGAATCCCAATAACCCAGGAGATAAAAGTGGCTTATATCACATGAAAAATGCCCTGCAAACAAAGAAAATAAGCAACAGGTGAAAAAAACCCTATGGAATGATATAAAAGTTTTTCTAATTACACTTCTGATGGAAGACTAATACTTATATAAAAGCTCAAAGAATTATTTCCTAATATGACCCAATCAAAATTACACAAATGGTCTGGGAATTTAGCTTAGTGGCACAACCACTTTCCCAGCAAGTGTGAGGTTCTGAGTTCAATCTCCAGTAACAACAACAAAAAATTGTACAAATAAACTGAATAATCACTTCTCAAAAAGAGGACAACAGCCAACAGGTCCATCAAAAATGTAAATACGTTTAGGCTTTTTAGCTGTTAAGAACATGCAATTCAAAATGACTTTGAGATTCTAGTTTATACCAGCATAAGTGGCAATCACTGATAGCACAAACACAAAAGCAAGGAAGCCTGGCAGGGTGCAGGTGGGTGTGTGGGAAAGGGGACAGTGCTGCATTGTTGGCGGTAATTCAAATATTAGAAGCAGTCTGGTCATTCATCAGAAACTCCCAGTAGAAATTCCAATTGGTCCCTCCATCTCTCTCTCAAATGAATTCTCAAAAGATATGAATACATCATCGTAGAATGATACATGCATAGCCTTGTGATTTATAGAATCCTAAATCAAAATAGGAGAGGTCTGGCAACTGCCTGGATGTATGGACAGATGAGCAGATGGGAAAAATGTGGCATTTGTACACAAAAGGATATGTTTTAGCTATAAAGAGTGAAATTGTTTTATTTCTAGGGAAATGGATAGTTAGAAATTGAGACCATCAAGCAAAGGAAAA
This sequence comes from Dolichotis patagonum, assembly GCA_004027295.1. NCBI lineage: Eukaryota > Metazoa > Chordata > Mammalia > Rodentia > Caviidae > Dolichotis > Dolichotis patagonum. The sequence continues at coordinate 11,174 of PVJX010041443.1, forward strand.
AGAGCCTATGATCTTCTAGATTTAGAAGGGAGGACCTGGGGAGATGATAGCTAGTGGGCTAAGTGTTTTGTCTTGAGATAACAAAAATTACCTAAATTTCATTGTGGTCAGAGTTGTACAACTCTATCCATAAGTTAAAATACAATGAGTCATACTTTTAGCTTTTAAATTGTATACTATGCAAATATTAATATAATAGTCATTATTTTAAAAAACAAGCCAGGCACATAAACTTGTCACACATTTCCTTTAATGAGGAATCCAAAACATGCAGAAATAAATGAATTTTGTGACCACCAGTCCAACCCTACAAAAAATACTGAATGACATTCTAGGGAGAGAGAAAAAGAATATGAACATTTCAGGAACAGTGGCAGAGAGGCCTCAGTGAACAGGGCAGATAGTGGAGTGGAACAGAAATATAGAGAACCAATGGCAGAAAAACAGAATAGCAGAAATAAGGCAGAGAATATTGGCTGTAATCTCTAGTATAAATGGCCTTGAAATATTAACAGAGAGAAACACAGGCAGAGTAGATCAGGAGATAGGGTCCATTGAGATGCTCTATATAGGGAGGCAGTGGGACCCAAAACAAGCAGTGCACCCCATGGAAGTGAAAGGGGAGGAATTGTCTAAAAAAGGGAGGCAGAGGATATTGTTAATTGGGTAATAAGATTTAAAATTTACATTATTCTCACCACTCTGCTTGGATGGATTACATGCTGTTCCAGTTTGTCTACTTATGCTAGACTTGAGGACATGGTCAGCTAACCCAAAAATAAGAGGGCATATTATGGTAATCATCCCTAATTTCCTATCAACTTAATATGAAGCCCTTTATAACTTATATTGTCTTATTAAGACTTATTTGAATCTGGTTTGTTAGACTGCTACTTTATATTGACTGATTTTATTTAAATCTGTTGTAATTGATAGCATCAAGTCTAAGAGTATAGGCAACTACACTGAAGATGACAAGATTCACTAAGATACCCACTCTGGTTTGATTATTACTTGCTTTTGAAGTCTTATAATGTCTCCAATGCTTCATTTTTTTTAATGTTGTTATATACTGCTGAGACATCATGGTAACCATTGTAGATCACCTAGTATTGCGTTTTTATGTGACTTTTTTGCCTCATACTTTTCTAGGAATTGTTTTGTTTTATCTTGCTTTGTTTTTACCTCTAATACAGAAAGGATAGATATACATTTAGAGACTCATGCATGTGTAGAGCTTATAAACAGTTTACAACAACCAACTATATAACACATGTTGAAATGAACAACTACTTTGAAGAAAAAGAGACACTACAGTACCCAGTGCTGATTCCATAATGTCATGATGTGAAATCCAGCAAAACTATCACTTTTTGTTCAAAGTGATTTTAGCTTGCTTTGTCTTGTTTAAGTTCAACACATATGATGGTATGGACAGCTGTTTTGAGGAGAATGAGAGATACTATGACAGCCATTTTTGGCTTTCCTATTCTCTGGTCTTGAAGGCCTGAAATGCCTTCCTCATCCTGTTCAGATCAGTTCCAAACTATGTTGTTCCATGTGAATTTCCTATATGTGACAATATGGACAACTATTTGGAAGAAAACAAGAGTCAATATGATAGAAAATATCTCCGATTGTCTCCAATTGTCTAGTTTTGAAATTTATGTCTCTTACATTGCTTTCTTGTGATCCGCTGTGTTCTGTTTTGTTGTGCTTAATTTTACCCTTTTGATATGATTGCGTGTATTTTTGAGTGGGTAAGATGGATGACCATATTGCTGTTTTTGTCAGATCATGGAGCAGAACTGTTAACAGTCTCACTGTTTGAATGTATACTTTACATGTTTTAACTTTGTAATTTGAACAACTATTTCCAAGAAGTCAGTATGTAATTTGTCAAGTAATAACTTCTTAGGATTTTTTGTTGTTGTTCTTTTCCTTTTTTCCTTGGAATTCTGTATTGTTGTTACCCTTTACTCTGTTTTGTTTTGTTTTTCTCTTTAAATAAAATTTAAAAAAAGAAATAAATGAATTAAAGTAAAGGAAAAATAAGATGAAGCTTAAAGAGTGACACTTGGCGATAATGAAGGGGTTCAGATAATGGGAAGTAAAAAGATAGAAAGAAGGTGAAATATTTCATGGGAGCAATGGACCAACATCCTCAAACAAACATCACCTTCTGTAATACAAACATGCAGTTAAAAGTAGGATAAAAATGTAACTAAAGCAAAACTACCATTTAGTTATGGCCTATTCAGATTGAAATGTTTGCATTTTCTCTTCCATTTATAAAAGTTATTTTAGCTTTTCTTGTTAAATTGCAGGCATTTTCTAGGATTTTTAAAATTATCCTTCCATAAGTATTTTCCCTCAGATCACCTCTTTAGTTATGCTTTTCTTCCCATCAGTTTCTTGGGTTATATCATGTTCCTTTCTGACTGCCTGATCTTGTGTTTCTTCTCTAAAAAGTTTCCTTAATCATAATCATAAAAATGTTTTAAAAATAAGAGTTAACCAAATACATTTGCAATTGACTTTTTTTTTGGTACCAGGGATCAAACTTGCAACCTCATACTTGCCAGGCAGGTGCTTATGCTGCTGAGCTAAATCCCCAGCCTTCCAAATGTATTTGCTAATGTTGCATTTGATGTATTTTTAGATATTTAACATAGTTTTATTTTATTTGTGATGTCATACCAGGCCTAACTTCCCTTAGGAGATGAATATAATTTACTGTTTTCTTTTCCTGCTGAAAAGTTATTTCAGTTCTATATTAAATTACCATGTACATAAGTGGCTGCTTTGCCCCCTATTATCAAAATTTGCAGTATGGGTTTCAAAAAATATTATCTTATTAACCTGCAGCTTTGCTATATTTTCTAAATGAATTTTTGGAACTACTTATTGAGTGGAAACAACTTACTTGAATTTTAATTCTGATCTGTTATATTTACATGTTTTAAAAAGAGAAATCATGACTTTTCTAGATTAGTTCCTCCCACAGAAGAATATTACCAAGCCTTCTTATGTACCTTTCACTGAAATTAAAAAACATTATTTACACATACTACCATAGGTTTTTGGATTAGTTAATACCTTCTGTTACAATTGTGAAGGACATCTATTCTCTTACTAGATATTTTCGTTTGTCACTGCTAATTGAAAGAAAGATACTGGTTTTGCACAGGAAGCAGAAGTAGCCCCAGGCCACATTGGGCCCCATGCTCCAGCCCTGCAGGGTCCCTGGAGGAGAGAGCAGACCCTGCAGGAGCTGAAATGGGGAAAACTTGAAGGAGGCAGGGAAGATGCCAGAGGATGGTCAGAGAAGCATAGAAGAGGACAGAGAAAAGAAGCTTCCATCAGAGAATATCCCAGGGCCTTTCCAGGCAGTGGGTGAGCTATGGTGAGCAAGTTCAGAGTCTGAAGCCCAGAGATGAAGGTGAGGAGCCCCAGAGAACACCACCCAGAATACTGGAG
>PVJX010041444.1:0-14653 GCA_004027295.1 Dolichotis patagonum
GGTTATGGCTGTTTGGAGTTCTATATGCTTCACTTATCCAGATGTCAGTTTCTCTTCTGATGTTTGGGAAGTTTTCAGCTATTACTTCTGTAAATATCCTCTTGATATCATTTGGGCTGTCCCCTTCTTTTTCATTTATCCCTATTAATCTTATGTTATTTTTCTTTGCATCATCTTGCAGGTGTTGAATTGTTATTTCATGATTCTTTGTTATTTTTAAAAGATCTTGTCTTTCCTGCTCACTGGCTGCGATCTTATCTTCGAGGTCTGAAATTCTATCTTCACTTTCATTGAGGTGGTTTTTACAGCTTTCAATAGAATTTTTGATTTCCTGTATATCTCTTTGAATCTGCTTTATGCATTCTGTTTGTTTCTTATATTGTTCTTTCAGGGCTTCTATCTGTTTGCTTTGTTCCTCTAATTTTTTAGCTGTGTTTTCACTAGATGCGTTCACTATTTCTTTTACTATTTTTATCAATTCTTCTTTTACCTGGGCAAGTATTTCTGATTTGAATTTCTCCATAGCTTTCCCTATTTGCATATTTATTTCATTTGATATCATTTCAGACATTTTAGGTGTATGGCTTCTTTTTTCTTCTATGTACACGGCTTCTAAGCTTTCTTGGAGAGGGCTAGGGCTTTGAGCCTGCCTTTTGGTCTTTCCTTTTGTCATTTTTCTATATTTCCTTACTTTGAGCAGTGTTCCAAAGCTTTCTTTGCATGTGTGGTGAATTACCTCTTACACCCTCAATTGCTGGAGGGGCAGTGGCTCCCCCACGGGCTCTTGGCCTGCTCACAGGGTCCTAACTCCCCTCTGTGGGCTCCTGGCTCTCTAATTTGTAAGGCGAATGCTGGGTGTGGTCATCCCGGAGCCTGTGGAATCTCAGGCAGGCCAGGCCACTGTGCTTTGTCCCAGGCAGGTCTCCAGGAGGTTCCCTGCGAGTGAAGGGTGGGCCTACATGTCTCAAAGAGTCAGGCCAAAATGCTGGGTTCTGTAAGGTTCCCGGTCCCAAACAGACCTAGCCAAGATGCCAGTCTCCACAATATCCCCAATCTAAACAGCCCGGACCACTCTGCGGGTCCCAGAGGTTTGGGTCCCAAACAGACAGGCCACAATGCTGGTCTCTGCGAGCAGATGATAGTTTTCTTAAAGACTCTTTAAAAACTTTGCACCTCTTTAAAAACTTTAAAGGAGAATTGTTATAGGAAGTGACCAGAGAAAAGGGAGGCCAAGGCACTGTTAGGGCTACTGAACAAACAGCCTACTGCACACTATCAAAGTTGTAAGAGGTGTCTGGGCAGCCTGGGTGAGGAAGGGAGGGTGGAGACCTTCAGATTGCTCTACGCAGTGCTCTGCTTCTGAGGGGCGCGAGGCCAGCCTGCCTCATCCGCCACTGGGTGGCAGCAGCCATACACAGAAGTCTTTGTCCCCACTGGGAAGAGCATAGAGCCGCAGCTTCTGAGAGGCAGGAGCTGCACGGCCCTGCAGCTCCCTGGATGGCTGAGCTATTCTGGCCTCCCATCACTCTCCAGGACAATGCTCTTGACAAAGCATAGGCAGTCACCTGTGCTGCTGGGACAGATGCCCTGTGTACTGGCAACCTACCTAGGCTACCTTCAGTTTTATCATCATTAAAGTGGAACTGCTAGTGCCTATTACACTGTCTTCCTGTAAGGAAAGTCATGATTTCTACAAAAATGACAGAGAAAGGTAAGAGAAATGTGGGGCCACAGCAGGGTGGCAGTGTTCAGACAAGTGAGTCTTAGTCCTGGGTACACCAGAGGGTCACTGGGGTGCTTTGTCCTTGGAGACTTCTCAGAATCATTGGTAGAATCCATCCTCTGAGAGAGTTTGACAAATATTTATTGAATGAATGAATGATTGAATGTGCAGGCCGGGCAAGTCCGTGAGAAGAGGGAAGCTGCTGTAGAGACTCTTCTGGCTGGACAGGAGCTGGGCAGGAAGGGTGAGGAGGAGACATCTCCACACAAGGCCTTTGAGCTGTGCTTCTCAACTGGAGCCAGACACTGATCCTGTGTAGCAGCCAGAAATTTGTGTGTCCTTGACAATACTGAGTGATGCAAATCTGGGCCTAGCCTTTATCCCAGGTGACAGAACACTGCCACGTCTGGTGTGGGGCTGCAACCCTGCAGACGGTCCATGTCAGCCTCCCAGTCCTAGGCTTTTCTAAGTCTTTGTTTTCTTTGGAAGTTCATAGAGCCATCCTTGTCTGGATATGAACCAGACCGGGCCTGGCTGCAGGAAAGAGCTAGAGCTACCTCTGCCAGGATGGTCCCAGTGCTGGGCCCAGGCTAAAGACCAGCAGGGGAGGACCTGTGAGGCAAGGCCTACAGTGTGTGTTTCAGGTTCCCTGGTGGTTGATGCAGCCCCGGGCTGAGACCAACAACCACGGAACAAGACCTCAGGTGGAGATTGCATAGCCCAAGGGCCCTGGTCCTCTCCAGTCCCCAGCCCTTGGGCCCCATCATGTGGGTCTCAGCTTTCCAGGACTCTGCTTGACTGAACTATGACCACACTGAATCAGGTTTGACAGCACACTGTTCCCTGATGGACAGCGGGATGGGCTTGCTGCCCCTTTTCTTGCATAACAAAATTGCCCACATTAATAGAACAGTTTCCATATTCTAGACTGTACTGAACAACTTACATGGAGTTAATCCATTTAACCCTCACCTACATCCTAGCATGCAGGAACCACCATTATGCTTCTTTTACAAACTGAGGAATTGAGGCTTAGAAAGAAGTTCTGGATGAATCACATCATAGCAGTCGTGGCCAGCACCAGGCTCATTTGCAGCCAAAGTTGCTCAGAGCCATGTCCCCCTGGGTGCATGCTTCTATTGGCACTGATGGCGAGCTCCACGGTAACCGGATCAGTAAGTAGATATGTACCTGTGGTCTACACAAGGTGTAATGAAGACTCACAGCAATGATAGTAGAACGTGTAGCCCTACCGGAAATAGATGATATGTTCAGGCTGAGGCATTGAGAATTTAATAGATGATTAACTGATATATGGACAATTTTGTTTGTCCATATATGAAGTGGGAGCATTCACTGCAAGCCTGGAGAAGCCAGGATACACAACAAGGCCTTGTGACAGGTGCCATGACCTTGGGAGAGGGACTCAGCAGAAAGGCACTGTGGTGGCAAATCTCCCAACTCAACCACCTCATTCTTCCCTCCCACCCCCACTCCATGACTGACTCTCTCTGGCCAAAACCAGCCAGGTACATGACAGCCCTTGATTGTCAGCTGGTCTCTCCAGGTGCAGAGCAAGCGGAGCCAGGAGACGCGTGGTAACTGGTCATGTTGTAGGCCCTGCGGCTGAAAGGAAAGGCGCGGTGCACCAAAGTGATGATTGGCAGCTCAGATGAGCACAGCTGTGAGAACAGTTGTTTTAGCTTCAGAGGGTCACTTTGTTCACCCTTCGAGATGCTCCCTTCACTGCGCTCAGTGCGGTCGTTCACTCATGCCTGGCTGTGCTCACATTCCAACTCCAGTGTCTTTTCACTGTAAAACACGGCCAGGGATCAAACTGAAGATGAGGAAGTTCATCTTCAGGTCTAGAAGACCTAGAAGACAGAGAAGAAGAAATCATTGATTTTTACAATATGACAGTTCAAGTATAATACCATTGTCTCCTCCCACTGTTTTTCTTTAACAGATACAGAGAACTATCCAAGCATAGTGAGAGTAGTTCACTATGGGCTCAGCCTTTGAGCCCAGCACCCTGGAAGGCTGAGGCAGGAAGATCAAAAGTTAAAGCCCAGTTTAGGGAACTTAGTTACTTAGCAAGATCCTATATCTAAGAATAAGAAAATAAGAAAAGGGCTAAGAATGTAGTTCAGTGCAAAGGCTTCTTGGTTCAACTCTTAACTACTGGGGGAAAAAAGAAAGCAACTATCCTAACCTAACAATAAACTCAAAAAAGAATTAATGATGTACTTCTCTCAGTGAATCATTTTAGCCTCATCTGATTTACTTTGTTGATTTTTACATGCCTACAGGCTTGAACCAAGGGATGGGACAAGATGGATCAGTGACTTATAGGGAACTCAGATGAGCTTCTGAAGCAAGTATCCCAAGGGGAACAGGAGAGCAGCCATGGTGTGACCCCAGGATAACTCAGATGCCTCCTGAGAGCCTGGGATAGAAACCTCGAGCTGTCTCATCTTCTAGCCTGGTACTGCAGGCTCAGAAGTGACACCCCAGTATGTGGTGCTCTGCTGTGCCTCACAGATGGAAGAGGCTCAGACCCCAGGCTTCCAGTCTTCCCTCCTCTCTGTTCCCTGCCTAGAGAAGTTCACTCTCTCTCTCTCAGAATTTTTCTTCTCAGACTGAGAAAACTTCTTTCAAAAGAAATAAAATTGTTTTTGCCTGTCTCCTGGGAACCTCAAAAAACCAGGCAAAATCAACCACCAAAGAAAGCAAGCGTGGAAGTCTCCATGCTGGGCAGGCTTCTCTTCCTGGCCTTCTGGGCACAGCTCTGAGAGATTACCTGGGAGGCTTTTTCTGCATAGAAATAGTTCTGTCCATTAGCAAAGTCCACCTCTCTCCCATAACTTTTCGGGATCCCCTGTATCCCTACCCTCTCTGTTTTTATGAGGAAAGCTATTTAGGGACCTGAGCCTCACTGGGTAGTTGACTGACCATGTTCTTGTGATGCCCTGTGTATCTTTGTCAGTTCACTCTAGTGACCTCCCAGGGATGGAGGGCAGGTGTTCCTCTGTTCTACAGTACCACTGATTCCCTGAGCCCAAAGGAGTTTGTTAGATGGGCTGGAAATCAGAAGGGCCAAATAAAAATGTCATCAGGGTTGGTTCCTCCTGGAACCCGAGGCAGAATCTCTTCTGTACCTCTCTCCTAGCACTGGGGACATCCCATTCCTCACAGATACCATTCATCTCTGCCCTGGAATCCAGGCTCACGTGCCATTTTCTTCTGTGTATCTGTGTCTTCTCATGATCTTTGTAAAACCACTAATGGAATTTATATCTTACCCTAATCTAGTGTGACTTCTGATTAACTACTTATGTCACATTTGCAAGGAGCCTAGTTTCAAATAAGGCCAGAATCTGAGGTTCTGATGGTCATGAACTTTGGAGACACCTTTCAACCCAGTAGTGACCCTGTCTTCTGCTTTCTTCTCAGCCAGGCCTTACAAGAGTGTGAAGCAATATTCAGGCTCAGTTGAGATTTTATTCACACTCAGACCCTATGTTTCTATATGTAAACTCATTTACTCAGAGAGCACTAGAAAGGTAAGGTCTGGTTATTTTTCTATTTATTTTTTGGCAGAGTCTCAGTCTGCAGTCCAGGGTGGCCTTAAACTCATCACTTGTTACTCAAACTCTCAGTGACCCTCCTGCCTTACCCTCCCAAATGCCGGGATTACCGGCATGCCCTGCCTGTCCTGCATGGTTATTTGGATACATGTTTAAGACTGCCATCTCAGAGAAAATATTGGACATACAGCTTCTTCAAAGCCTGCCAGATGGTACCATGTGCTGGGAAAGTGTATTGTGCCATGTTTATCACTGGTGTCAGTAATAACTAATGAAGCTAGTGTGTGCTGGCCATATACCAAGTGTTTCAAACATAGCACTGAGTGAGAATTCCATACTCCTAACAATTCTGCTTTAGTAGTAATCTCATTTTTCAGATGAGAGAATTAAGGTTTCTGGAATTAAATAATTTGTCAAAGGTAATGATATTCTTCAGTGGATTTCAGAGTCCAGAGATTGAACTTTAAATAGTTTTCAGTGTATTTGCACTATAAGAAAAACATCAACTTCTCTAATGGCAGATGAGAAAAATGTGTGTTCAAGAACCATTTGCTCAATGTCTCATAGCCAATAAATCTAGAACACAAACCTTCAACCATTTTCCCTTTGAAGTAAATTCTTTTCATAGCTTCTCATGGACAGTTCGGCTGTACAAAGGTCCAGATCATGACAGGAATGGAGGAAAGAGGGTGGCTGTCTCTCGAAGGGTTCAGCTGGTCATAGAGGAGGGTGTTGAAGCATGTATAAAGAAAGCCTGTGCTTGGCCTGTGCAGAAGTCAGGCAGGACTGCTGGCACTTCTTCCTGCTGACTCTGGGTGAGAGACACAGGACTCCACACATCCCTGGATGAAGGGGCACGATGGTGGTTCAACTTGGAGAGCTGTTTTAAGATTCAGGCACTTGTCTGCATTCAGCTCATTTCTTTTCCTGTTCCCCTTGCCCTGCCTTTTTCTTTTTGCTCCATTTTGTTTGACTAATTTGTAAATAGTTCCACAGCTGACCTTTAGGCTTCCTGTCATTCGTGTAGTGTATAATTTCCCCATAAGATTACCTTTGAGGTTTATGTTAAATTATGTCTCAGTCCCTAGTTTTAAAAATAAACAGTAATGTGATCTGCTTCATAGAAGTTTTACTGTCAAGTGAGATAATGGTTTACTGTTAGTTGAAGGAACATTCAGTAATGAAGAGTAAGATAGAGTCCAGTTCCACAACGGGTAACTTATAGCAAATCACCGATAATAAAAATAGTGTCATCTACATTCCTTACAAATTAGCAGAATTTGGCCATATCTTAAAATATTCTATTCCATTTTGTTGATAATGCATGAAAATGTTTCCGAAATTCCCACATTTGGATGTACAAGTCACATTTTCAAGACCAAGTCCTAAACACAGAAGTAACTTCAATTTCAAAGCCACAACTCTTGGTCAGATTATGCATGGGTTTTTCATTTGCTAAAGCAATTTTCCATATTTTAGGAATAAATTTTGATTTTTAAATTTGAAGCATGTAGTTTTGAAGTAACAAGCAACAGACTTATTCTCAGCTTAGATTTCTCCTGTAGAATGACAGCTCACACCTCAGTTATCCTGTGTGTCACCTGCTCTTGTCCTCAGTGACAGCTGCCACAGGCTCGGTCTTGTCACTTAGCTTCATTCGTAGAACTATGAAGAAAGCAAGACCAGGACACTGCCTGACACAGCTCTCTCTGTAGCACTCAGGGCCCTGCTTACTCCTTTGTTGCCAGTGCTGGGGGACTCTCAGGGGTACTTTTGACACTAAAAGGAAGGAGCCATTTCATAGCCACATATTTTTGGTTTTTCAGGTACATTCCAGAAATGAAAGAACACCTATGTCACCAAGAGGAAACTGGTAGGGATAAGCTGGGCCCTGGAAGATGCTATGCTTGACCTTGATAAACAAAACATGATAAAGAATCCAAGGCCAGCCTTACAAGGATGGGAAGCAGGGCAACACCCATAAAGGACAGCTATGGAGCAGAGCCAGAGGGACCTCAATGCATGCTTCTCAAAGTTTCTCTGGTGAAGACACTTTTCTCCCCTCCCCCAGTTCCCTATTGACTAATCCTTTTTTTTAAAACATAATGAAAATGAATTACTTCAAATACAAAATTAAAATCAAAGATACACAGAATACAGGCCCATATTTTGAGATCTACACATATAAACTTTTATTGTCAAATTGTACCTCACCGGCCAGTAATAATAGCTGCCTCATGAACCATTATTTGAGGGCAGGGCATTGGCCTGCTTGACTCTGTGAGGCTGGAGGGAAGGGGTTTCCCACACTAGTTTTGAGTGGGTCGCAGCTGGGACAATGTCACCACTCTGTGGGTGACTGAGGGGTGGGGATTTGGAAGTTGGTCTGATGTGCAGACAAAGTCAAGAAACAGTGCTTTAGAATAAAATATCTTGCCTTTATGTAAACTTCATTCTTGCAACTGCCAACAGCCAGATCAGCTAAAATATATTTCTCTATATATGCTAGTTGTTTTCATTGATACCAGTAGTTTGTCTTAGTTCATTATTGAAAATAAAGGTTTGTTTTATTATCTAATCATTTCTTTTTGGTAAGAATCTTTGGATTATGTCTTACATTCAGAGTAATTACTCTGATGATAATAATACACAGTATAATAACTACTGTTCTCTTATTATTTGGTTTTGAAATTTTGTTATATTTCTTAAAATAGAAAATGTTTTAAAAAATACTGAAGGTACAAAGAGTTTGGGCATTCTAGCCCTATTTGTCCAAAATAAAGGTCTCACTCTTGTTTTTTGGCGATCATCTTGGCATTCATAAGGAAAATTCTTAATGGATTCCTTTTAGAAACAATTTCTTTTGCTCTCATAACAAAATGTGCCAGCCATCTGATATAAATTTTTTTCCCTTGTGACTTTACCAGGAGGGAGAATGTTTTACAGAGTGGCTCATGTGAACTGATGTATAAAACTGGACTCTATGTTCTGCCACTGGTGGGTCCAAGGGCAGGTTATCCAGAACATCCAAAGCCTCCTCTCTTATAAGAATTGTTGTGAGTTTTCAAATGAAATTACTCACAGTAACCCATGATGCCTTTGTGTCTGGAGGTGGTGTTAACTGCCCATCTTCAGGGTGATGTGTGCCCATCCCGTTCAGAAGTGGCGAATAGCTGCCATCTCTCCTCATAGGCTGTGGGTCCATTCTTAATAAATGGTGCCACTGCCATTCAGGTTGGTAAATTAAGCCACCCATTGTGTTCCTTATGGAGAATCTGTCCAAAGTCAGGGTGCCAACCTTTATGAATTAATAAATTAATTTAGATAAATTGGTGCCCCCTTGACCAAGTTTTCATTGTCATGATTGAACTGCATTTCAGAATCAAATCAAAATCAGCAAAGACATTTAATCACATTCTTTTACTTGGTTTCGATTCCTGTTAAGTTCAGTGAAGCTATACCACAAAGAGGCGATTGCATGCATCCTGAATCTTCTCTGCAACCATCTTCACAGCAAACAGAATCAGCACCTGGGCAGAGCAACACAGCAGAGACAGCTAGGGAGCTTGGCCAGCTCACCAGGTGAGGGTGGCAGTTAGAAAGTTAATGAGAGCCTTGGGGTTGATGCTACTTGCAGAATTATCTCAAATTATTGTTTGTGCTTCCTTTTCCTCTGTCACTTTCCTCACCCACTTTGCCTGTCAAGATACACAGATGTGATTATCTTCAAAGACCTACAAATCCAGGTTAGCAGCAGGGCAGGCTGCAGGTTTGGCTTTCCTGGCATCTCTAAACAGCCAGCAATGGCTGTGTGTGAGGGTGAACGAGGAAGGCACTCCGGCGTCTGCAGCTGGAGCCTGGGCCTTTGCTGCCTCTTGCATTTCCAGGGGTCAGTGCTTAGGCTGCCTGCCTTGGTAACACTGTTAGTCTAACCTCTCCAGCTGCATTGTATTTGCAATTGGTTCTGCCTTTTTAATGACAAGCAGCTCAAAATTTGTGAGTTAACCCTTTAAGACTGAACATTTCTTTGATACTGACACCATGTTAGTCTTAGGGCTTTCCCATGTTTCTACATCTAGCTTCAAAAACCACAGGCAGTGCTTCTCCTCACCTACAGAAACCCAGAGAGACCTCCTATAAAACAGGCTTATCAGTGCGAAACTGCTCAGGGAAATCTGCCAGAGGCAGGAGGGGCAGAGGGTGAGTGAGTTTCTGCCACACCTGCCCTACCCTGCTGCAAGGAGACAAAGTCCCCAGCTCCTTGCGTGCTAACCTCCTGGAATTTGGCTCCATATTGACAGAGACAAGCCATGAGGGGAACGCCATAAACAGATAAAGCTCGAGCACAGTGGACATTCGGGCACCATGCATACCCACCTTGCAGATGCTAGGAATGCTGCGATGTTCGATGCAGCCCCAGGCTCAGTCTTAGAAAAGCTGTTAGCTTGGGCACCTCGGAGCCATGTGCAATTTCTCTTCAGCCTGAAGCACAAAAATATTTTCCTATGCTTTTTTAAGGGAGGGAATGGGTGTGTGGGGCTCAATTTTTTTCCCCTGTAATTCTCAACCACATTCAATTGCAGTTCACATCAGCTTGCACACTCAGGTAGTGAGTTGGGTGGAACAGAGAACTTCTGTGGGCAGCTGTGAAGCCCTTGCCTTGTTACGAAAAACGTGCTTTGGATTCTTTTCTTGAGAAGCGTTTGTGTGACAATTTTGAAACTGCTAAGCATAAACTCACCTGCCGGTGCTGGAGCTGGCTCGGTGGCCGCGAGAGGATTAGCTGAAGTTCTCATCTTGGGCAGAGCTGCAGGCCTGATTTGGCAATGTCAGCATACCTACCCCTGCTGGGCTTTCACAGCAAAGGGATGAAAGGGCAAGTTCCAGCTTGCATCTGGCTCTGTGGTTTATTACCTGAGTTTACAGGGCCGGGGAGAGAAAATGATGGGAACAAAGGCTAGGATATAACCCCACCTGCAAAGTGCATTGTTTGCTAAGGCACAGCCAAATTCAGCAGCGTTCACTGTGCTTCTGGATGAGGAGCAGCTACACACCACTTGGTTCCCACGTCCTCACAGCTATTTCTGCCATGAAGAATCATTCAGCAGCAAATGAATTCCGTTTGCATGTGGGCCCTGGGCTCTTTTCCTTCCTCTTTTACTCTTAGGTCTGTGACCTCTTATAATTTCCATGTCCTGGGCGCTGGGCCATTTAATTAGCACTTCCGGGCTAACGACCATGCCTAGTTTCACAACAACCTGCGGGAGCATAGTTTCCTCTTCTGTGAGCTCACACACTTTGTGTCTTTTTCCAAGCTGGGTCTGAGCAGACACCCAGCTCCTCTGACTCCCACGGCCTGTGGTCCTCATGAGCTAGGGCTGCTCAGAGTCCCAACAGAGTGGGTGATGGAGGCTGTCCCTGCAGAGGAGCAGGGCTCTGAGCAGAGCCCTGAGCACCAGCAGAAAGGTCGCTCTCATCCCAAAGATGAGAGTGATAACCAGGTCAACTGCCTGGGATCCTCATGGTGGAAACTCTAGGTTGTCTACCTCCCTTAAGGCTGGGCAACAACCCAGGTCAACCTGTGGGGATAGCATTTGGCCTGTGTCCACCTGAATTTTTCATAGCATCTCCAGGTTCAGAAGATTTTTAGTCCCCAGACATTTGGAAAATTCTAGAGGCTTCTAGGAACCATAGTTAATCTCTGCCTGGATTCTAGGCAGAGTCCATTTTGCCCAAAGTGGTTACATTTTAAATATTTTAAAAAGTCCAAACAACAAAACTATAAGAATTCAACCAAACAATGGAAATCAGGTTATGACAATGGCATTTGCTACTGATTATGAACCAGCCAAGGTGGCTTATGATCCTTACCATGAGTCCTTAGGGCCCTATGTCCTGTGGCCAGTGCTGTTCCCATAGAGGCTGAAGGTGTACATATCTAAGCAGTAGTCCAGGCCCTGAACAAGCTTATCAACTCCCAAACTTATGTTCCTATAGCATACTTCTCAAGGTTCTTTTGCATTCCTCTGAATTCAGACTCTGACAAACTTAGAACTCTGGGTATGCTGAGATCAGTCCTCACTAAAGCCTCTGTGAATTCTGGAAATGGAACCAGGCTCACAGTGATTGGACATTCAATACCCAAGTCTTGGCACCACAATTTCATACAAGTACTGTAATACAGTTTACAAGAAAAATTCATATGGTGAGTTCCCCAAACCTAATATTAGATATACTGTACAGTCAATATGACTATGATCTTTTTTTTAAAAATTGTTAACATTCCACATTTCAACTTTTGTCATTTTATCATCTAGTCAGGTCTCATGGGGATGGATTGGCTCCATTAAGACTTCTTCAGATTTAAGCCTCACTTGATACGTTAAATTTGGGAAACTTTATATTTTAGATTACTGGTAATATGAAACTTTGGCAAGCCCCTAAAAGGAGTTTATCAATTGAGTGATTTTGCATTTGTGCTGACACCACCCAGGTTGGTACTCTTTTGACTTTGTTCATAAATGTTGCTTTGTTCAGTCTTTGTTGCTGAGACAAAGTTTGATTTACCTGGCTTTAAGGTTGAAGCACAGAGCACCTGTCCTTGTCTGTACTTGCATAGCTCTCCATATCTGTAAGACACACTCGCCATCCTCAGAATTCTTTGCTAAAACAGTGGTGCTCAAGCATTAGCCTGACAGACTGGCAATGCTTTTCACTGGGGAATTTAATTTTGTAATGAATTAAAATTATTCTAGTTTTGAATTCTGAGTTTGGCATAAATATATTTTAATTTGGATCTAAATATATTACAAAGAGATTTCTGGCAAAGTTTGCATCTATTTTTCAATGCAAAGTTTTGTCCTTTTATGTTATCTGAACAATAAACTTACAAATTTCTTCTCTTGGTTGGTAACACTTTATGTTCTGGATTCCATGGTCCAGAGACTTAGAAGGCTTGCCTTCTTGAATTACTCCAGGGAGTAAAATCTCTTCTCTGTAGGGAGGTTGGGGTGTCAGCAATCACTATTCACTGTCAAAAATAAGATCTATCTTGGGTAATGTCCTATTAATGTGGTTTGTAGACCAAGAAAATTCTGATGCCATTGCATCTTATATTAGGAAATAGTAACTTATAATAATTAAGCAGCTACTTTAGAAGACCTAAGCTCTTGTCCAAGTAGATGAAGTCCCTAAGAATTCAAGCACTCTTATGTGGGTGAATCCTAATTCCCTTTCACCCTGCTCTGGATATCCATGTGTGCACAGATTCACAACCACAGGAGACAATGCTATGGATGGTGCAACTGGGGTCAGGGACAAGTTTTACTTAATTTTCTGTCTCCCAAATTTCTAGAAACCATAGGCATTAATATTTACATCCCATATACTTCTGTCTCTCTCAGCTTTGATGTTCTTTGAATTTATTTTTCATTTCCTTGGACTTATTTTCCTTGATAATTAATTGCACATTTTTTGCAAACCACATCA
The DNA here is from genome assembly GCA_004027295.1 of Dolichotis patagonum. NCBI lineage: Eukaryota > Metazoa > Chordata > Mammalia > Rodentia > Caviidae > Dolichotis > Dolichotis patagonum. Next base: position 12,799 of record PVJX010041444.1, read on the forward strand.
AGACTAGGTAGAGTGAAGTAGAGCATAAATAGGAATGTTTGCATGCAAAAACCTGTTGAGCTTCGCAGGGCAGTTGGTGCTTAAGAATCACCTGAAACATTTTCTATGAATCCAGCTGAACTGGACTAACTTGATCTGTTTTTCTAGCTTCCAAAAAATGAGGTGGATAAGAGTGCTCTCAGCCTTTTTTTTTTTTTATTTGAAAGAGAATAAAACAACAGGGCGCAGTACAGAGCAGATCAGAACAGGACAACATAGGCAACACAGTACTTTACATTAAGTCAACTGGACATCAACAGTAGGTAACACCATATCTCTTACTCTGCTATAGTTGAGCATAGTTTCAAATACAATAATATCAAACATAACACAATAGTATAAAGCCATGCATACAGTGAAAGAATTACAGAGCTTTCTGAACTGAATAACAGAAAATGATCAATGGGTACTATAATATCTCATTTTTGATAAAAAAGAAAAAAATTTGTTTGAGCTATCACACACATTCAAATTCCAATAAGACACAATGTGATAGATAGAACGAACGGTAGTAGAACAAAAAAAAGCATGGTAGGACTTCTAAGAAGGATGATATTAAATCAGCAATAGCTGTCATGTTTTGTTTTCTTCAAAACTGCTATTCATATCATCAAGTATGATACAGTCAAACAAAACAGGATAAAACCATTCCAACTGATGATTGAAAACTTTGAAAGACTTTCAAAGCTGTGAGATGGGGACTCATGCTTACCATAAAGTCTTATATACTCTTATCAAATCTCATATTAGGGAGATTATATGGCATTTACCCTTGTGAGTTTGGTTTATTTCACTTAAGAGAATGGTCTCAAGTCATGTCCATTTATTTATAAATACCTTGATGTGATCATTCTTTATAGCTGAGTAGTACTCCATTGTATAAAAATGCCACAACTTTTTTATCCATTCCTCAGGTGATGGGCACTTAGGTTGTTTCCAAGATCTGGCTATTACAAATTGTGCTGCTATAAACATGGGTGCACATATATCACTGTGGTATGATGTTTTCAGTTCTTCTGGAAATATGTCTAGAAGCGGGATAGCTGGGTCAAATGGGACTTCCATACCCAGCTTTTTGAGGAATCTCCAGACTGACCTCCACAGTGGTTGCACCAGTCTACACTCCCACCAACAGTGTAGAAGAGTTCCTTTTTCTCCACAGCCTCTCCAACACTTGTTGTTGGTAGTGTTTTCTATCTTGGCCACTCTTTCTGGAGTGAGATGGAATCTCAGTGTGGTTTTAATTTGCATTTCTCTCATGACTAATGATGATGAACATTTTTTCGTGTATTTATTTGCCATTTGTATTTCTTCATCTGAGAACTGTGTATTCATTTCAGATGCCCATTTTTGGATTGGGTCTTTGAATTTCGAGGGTCTGATTTTTTTTTAATTCTTTATAAGTTCTAGGCAGAAGTCCTTTGTCTGAGGCACTGTCCATGAAGATTTTTTCCCAATTTGTGGGTTTTCTTTTCACTCTGCTGGAAGCCTCTTTTGACATGCAGAAACTCTTTAATAAGATGTGATCCCAGTTATTGATTCTGGGAAGTACTTCCCATGTACTTTGGTTCTTGCTAATGAATTCTCTTCCTACCCTTATATCTTTGAGGTTTTTACCTACTTTGTCTTCCAGCAGTTTTAGTGTTTCTGTTTTAATATTTAGATCTTTAATCCATTTAGATTTTAGTTTAGTGTATGGTGATAGACATGGGTCTAGTTTTAGTCTTCTGCATATGGACAGCCAATTTTTCCAGCACCATTTGTTAAAGAGACTGTCATTCTTCCAGCGCGCATGTTTGGCCCCTTTATCAAAGAT